>CABEEJ010004414.1:2501-14209 GCA_901482245.1 Timema douglasi
TATTCTATATTTTAGTCGCTCGCTCCAGTCTGGCCCCCTCTAATTACAACCAATGTGTTCTATTCTATATTTTAGTCGCTCGCTCCAGTCTGGCCCCCTCTCATTACAACCAATGTATTCTATATTTTAGTCGCTCGCCCAGTCTGGCAATCCCTTCACACCGTATTTTATAAATGGTGTTTTCAATGTCCTTTCGTAAGAAAATCTAGTCAGAGCTTTGAGTAACAATATGAATTGGTCACCATTATATTATATATTTAGAAAGGTCTTGAATAAAAAGGATCCTTAGTGTACTGGATGGAGTACATCATAGTTACCAGCAATAGAGCGTGTCGTAACTTTGTTCATAACGGTACAAAGTGTGCTGGATAGAGAATACATCACAGTTTATTTCCAGGTGTTCTAAACATGTTAAAAATTAATGCTTCCTTTTGAAACTGTTTCTGTCATTTCTATCAATAAAAACCGTCTGATGTTTACTTTCATTAAAAAATGAACAGTTGGTACTAATTATACGAACAATACACCCAAGAACAAACATTAGATACAGGTGATAAATACTTTTACTGCCCGTGTAAAACAATTTCCCATGATCAGATTAAAAAATAAATGGTACGAAACTCCGCACGGACTTTCTCGTGCTATTGTTTGAAAATGGAGATATTTACTCAAAACTCGTAATATATGTGAAACGAAATAATATACACGAGCAAGCCCAAGCATAAATTGCACTATACTTATGTTAAACTTTTTTTTAGTCTAGGTTTTAAATTTTATAATTTTGTTTTTAAAGAATGAATGTCCTCATTTGTATGTTTGGACCGATAAAAAAGATCAATATTGGGTAAACAAGGGTCAACACTTCGTATTAAAATTGTCGAAATTTTATTAGGGGTTGCAAATCTTCATGCCACCGCATTGCTATTAAATTCCTCACTTATAAATTTTGACCAATAAAAAATGTAAATTTTGACTATTGAGTCTAAAATGGAGATAGATCATTGTTGTACAAACATTTCTCCTAAGGGGTTTAAGGAAAAACAACATAAACTTTTAGAGACTTACTTATATTTAATTACTCTATGGCATTGGATAATAATTGCGTTAAAACTTAAGTAGTATCTCTTTACAACTAAGGCTCACAAAATTGTATTAATATATTTGTCAATATCTCAGAAACTGTTGGATTTATAAAAATATATTTCATATGAAAGTTTTTTATTTTTAATAGTACTACAATTTTGCAATGACAAGTTATTTAGTATCTCAAATAGTTGCGGAGATACAGAAGTTTCTGCTTCTGTAAAGTACCCTAAAATTCATGTTCATGGTAAAATGAAAATAGCCAGTTTATTTATAATCTTAATCAACACCTAGATATGAATTTTGATCAAAATCGTTAGTCGATCTTGAGAAAATCGACTTTTTCTCTTTTTGCCCTTCAGTATACTACCCTCAATTTTAGGGTTAGATATCCAATTCCAAAAACCTCTCGGGACAACCTTATGAAAACCCTAGATATCAGGTTTTAGCCCGATCGGTAAAATAGTTTAGGCTCTAGTCAGAGCTACAGACAAACGGAAAGTCAAAAACAACTTTTTTGGATTAGGGGGTCATGAAACGTCAAGATTCATCAAAATCTTGAGTTCGATTGTTTTTTACGATCACTATACTTTCTCTACCTGTAAGATAGCGAGAGTAAAAAGGTGTTAATAAAACAAACAAAAGCAGGATTATTACAATGTGAACAAGTCAACAATAAAGGTTTACGAGACTGTGACAACACGGTGATAAGAACAGGGGAAAATATTTCGACACAATCAAGAACATTACTATCTAATTAGTGAAATTAGCAGCAAAAAACACGACAGGTTTTACACAGCTACGCGCTCACCCTCATCAAAGGGGCCATTCTTAAATTAAGGCATTTTTTCAGGATTTTAGACCCCCTCCCCCTTTTCCACATCCCTCTTCGCCGCGTAAGGGATTATAAGATTTTCCATCACCACACCCTCCTCCAACTTTATCTTACATAATTTTTTATTATTTGGTAAATTATATTATTTTAATCGTTTAGTACATAAGGATTGGTAATGAAGCGAGTGATATTAATTATATTTTTATAAAACCGTAAAAATTAGTGATTACAGTGGGGTTAGCAATGAATGAAATAAAAACAATTAGAATCTTTTTATTTTATTTTTTATTTTGTCTCACTTTACACATTCATAAAAAACCTTACTTAAGATAGATTCTGACCCCACATTTTTTAGTAAAAAACAAGTATGAAAATACCGCCTCAAAGCTTTATATAATTTAATGACGGCCCCTAAAATGGTGGACTTGAAAGAATCACCAGAATAATATTGCCATTAATCGTAGATATCCACCAAAATCACGAATTAGATTTTTTTTTTTAATTTAAGATCATAATATATTTTTCTATACCAAAGTGGTCACGAGAAAGTGAAAATATCAACTTGGAATCCAAAGAGAAATAAATGTTAAGACTGTAACTGTAATGGGTTCGGTCCTCTGTCCCGGTATAGATTTATCTGATTGCCAAACTCTTCCTTCACATCTAACAAGACGTGTATTAATCACAACTTGTGAATGTGGGGAATGCCAGACTTCCACCGTGGTTCGGATTCCACGTTAAACTGTAGGTCCTCCATTTCATCTCACAATCACCACTACCATTACACATTAGCGTAAGTGCATATAACCCGAACGGTTAGTAAGACGTGGCGCTAATAATAATAATAATAATACTAATAATAATAATAAAGTGTTTTGGAATGTAATCAACATAAGAAATACTGCACTGTGAAGATAAATGTCCTTTAAGTAGAAGGCAAACTTAGTGCTCCTTAAACTCGGGGGCTGCGTTTACCAGTATTTAGTATGCTATTTTTTGATTTATTGTTAGCATCGAGTCTTATTAGCCGTTCGGGTTGTACGCGTATGTACTAATTACACTAAGAGTTTAGGAAAAAAGGAAAGTTTAATCGATATAAAGTGCACAGGTATTTGCGCACAAGGAGAGTGGAAAACTGTTTAGGGAAAAACAATCCTCATTACGCCCGAACGGGATCGAACCCCGACCTCCCTGTCTTCAGCAGCCTAGTCCAACACGAGAGTAAAGCGTTAGACCACGCGGCCACAGAAGTGGGTGAGTCTAATATCAACTACTCGCTTCGGTGGCCGCGTGGTCTAACGCGCTACTTTCGCAGTTGACTTGACTGCCGATGACGGAGAGGTCGGGGTACGAATCTAGGTCGGGTGGTTTTTTTTTTCAAAAAGGTTTTCCATTCTTCCTCTACGCAAATGCGGGTTCACATACTCTTGACCCCTAAAACCATTAACGTAATTAGTACATAAACGTATAACCCAAACGGGTAGTAAGACGCGGTGCTAAAAAAAAAACTAAAAATAATAACCATAAACTCTTAAACGACCATCCCAGCGCCTATTGGCAAAACGAGTATCACCCGCCTCTGTGGCGAAGTTGGCTAACGCGCTAGTCATGTTGAGCTCGACTGCTGAGGACGGGGAGATCGAGGTTCGAATCTCGGTCGGGTGAACTGAGGTTTTTTCCTAAATGGTTTTCCATTCTCCCTCCACGCAAATGCGGGTTCACTTCCTCTAATTCAACCTTCCCAATTCCTAATCCATTAGCTTAATCAGCAATTAAAAAGCGTATATCCCGAACGGGTAGTAAGACGCGGTGCTAATATTATTAAAACGAGAATCAAACATGAAAAATTATTGTGCGTAGTTTATGAGTAGGTGGTATTTTTTAATAAATGTTTAATTAAACCCTGATTTTGGTAAGAAGCCAATTCTGGATAGTCTTATATCGTACTAAAATCCTAATGTATACCTAAACATTCCAAGCACTACCGCACTTATACGTCAATGTACGAAATATAAGGGGAAGAAACAGGTAGTTCAGCCTATGAGGGTTCTGGTTTACCCCAAGACCACCGAGGTCGACTAATAAACATCGTCTTGCACCTTAGCTTTAGTCAGTAGGGTGTCTTGTCTATTGAGCTAAGGGTCCCGGGGATCGATTCCTGGCACGGCTGTAAAATTTATAATTGGTAAAATGGGGGTTACCCTCTTTTCAATATGATACATTAACGGCCGGGGACTTGGTGTTTTGTCTATTCTAGATTTAATTTGGTTTATAAGTCGTGTGCTGGTATTTAATCAGCCGGTTCAGAGAGTGAAAGTTAAATACTTCAAATAAATAAAAATGAAAAAAATAATCTAAACCTTGGAAGGAATATTCATTCTGTAAGGCCGCATTCGTGGATAAACCAAATAATTGTAGACGATGAAAAAAAACCTTCAAGATAAAACAAATGCTGTAGAAATCTAATACAATTTTTAAAATTATTTAAGAATTTTCGCTTTTTTTGTTTAAATGTTTGATCTTTAAAACTCGCCTAAATAAAACGTAAGCACATTTTGATGGTAAAGCCAAGCTCGACTTACCATAAGAACCGAAAATATCGCGCTTGTAATATGGAGCATAACAAAATGACGCCGGTTACGCGCCCAAGGAAAGTTGTTAAATGCAGCCGTCAAGGGAATGAAAGAGGAGAGCAACAAGACGAAGCTAAAGGAGGTGACAAGAGGTCAAGTACGACATGAACAAGACGACAGTCCATTTAGCTGGGACTTGTTAGCTCTAACCTTTATTATTGAATTCATGATGGTAAGCTTTTAACAGCCATCTTCTCAAATATAATGTGGACACTCAATCACATTCCGAAAATAACACAACCGAAAGTTAATGCATGTTTCCACTTCAAATAAGGCATTCGAATTTGAGCTAAAGGCGCTTGTATAGAGTCTGTTCATGATAAGGTTTTTACCTGGATGACAGTTCGAAAATCAGATGTTTAGATTTTGGGTTGCCAACACTTGTAAAAGAACACTGTTTTGTTATAAATGTTAAGTTTTTAAATTTCATGTTATATTTTACATTTAAAATAACGTAAACTTAAGATTTCTCATCTATTTCATTACTTTTAATAATTTCATTTTATCCAACTAGAAACATTATTTTAAACACAATTAAATAATATTAATAATATTAGCACCGCGCCTTACTACCCGTTCGGGTTATACGCTTTTAAGTACAAATTACGCTAATGGATTAGGAATTGGGAAGGTTGAATTAGAGGATGTGAACCCGCATTCACGTGGAGGGAGAGTGGAAAACAATTTAGGAAAAACCACCCTCAGTTCACCCGACCGAGATTCGAACCTTGATCTCCCCGTCCTCAGCAGTCGAGCTCAACACGACTAGCGCGTTAGCCAACTACGCAACCGAGGTGGTTTAAACACAATTAAAATTACTTATTCTTCGTTGTGGAAAGTTATTGACTTTGTGTAATACGTATTTACTTATAAAAGAGAAAATACTTGTCATAATTTATATCTAATAGATTATTTTATAAATATTTTATCGTATTTCGAAATATTTAACCGAATCAAATATTTTTATCCACTGCGTGGGTGCATCATTGTAAAGAACTTGTTTCTGTCACGTTCAATCACGTGGTTTAATTTCGTCGGTCGCCATTTTGAAGCTATGTTCGTTAGACCTTTTGTGAAAATGATGTGAATAATATATTGTTTAAGTGGAATAAAACGCTAAATAAGCTTTGTGTCAGACCTAAAATAAATATATAAATAATAGTGGTCTAAATTACTGTGGTTAACTATCAAATTCATACATTACCATACATTTTCATTACAGTTATCCAAGGTTATATATGTCAGCTGTTGGCGTAGGGATACATTAGGGACTATTTCTAGTAACTTTTTGATCTGTCATCCAAGTACAAGTAAACTAATGTCGTGAATGAATTATACTTGATGGGACAAACACCCCGGTGTATTTCTTAAGGGAAGAGTAGTCTGAAGAATCAAAACCACCAAAGCCATTCTTAACTATATTAAAATTTTCTCTTGCGATCTTATTAAAAAAAATGAATTCGTGTTTGAGGAAAGCTTGATCTTTATTTCTCAGCCTACAATTCAAAAGTGCGAAATTTCGCTTTAAATGACGTTGAAAATGTGTAATTTTTTTTTCTTTCAAAAATATCAGACTTAAAAATTATGATTTTTAATCCTATATGGATGGACATATTGTAACGTTCACCTGCATTTCGACAAGAACCATACTTAAAAAAACAACTAATAATGAAAAAATGAGTGGTGTGTTTCTAAACGTCTGCAACGTGACAGTATGGTAGGTGGCCCTCTTAAATTAGTAGATTTGATGCCATTATTTATTAGGGATCGAAACATAATACGAGTTCTAAAGCAAAAATGTATCTTTTTTTCACTTCGTCTTTCTTACTGTTCAGGTTATACGCATTATAATTTCTCTGATGAGGTAGGAATGAGGAAGGAAGCATTTTAGAGGTAACATTATACCTGCATTTACGTGGAAAAACCACTTTCAAAAGACCTGACTAGGATTCGAAACCCCAGCCTCTCCATTTTAAGCCGGCCAGTCTAACACGAGAATGACGCGTTAGACCCTTGAAGCGGGGGTGGGTGGGGGGTGGGGTTCCCATGTATTTTCCATAAACACACACACACAAAAATCTCTGCTTTTTACGGCTTCCCAGAGGCGTGAAAAAAAATACAAACTTTAAAAAACTATAAATTAACTTTATTATTAGTATAATTTTATTGGTATTAAAAAAATCTATCAACAGTTACAACTGCAGATCACATTACTCGACGTATGACAACGTGAATGTAGATCTAGTAAATTCTTTAAATGTCACCTATAAAAATTGGGCTAAGCGTGTACGTGACTTTACGCCGACTTATTGGCTTTTTAATTGGTCAAACCGTCTTCAGATAGGATGAAAAATCATAAGGTTTCGAATTTCTTAAAAAGTATATTTTTTTCTTCCAAAGTATATATAACCTTAGGCCCTAATATAATAATATTACAACGTCGAGTTGGGGGGTTATCCGATTTCAAAGTTCTTCCAGATGTCGGTGTATGTGTGAAGCGCTAGATTGTGGATCAGGTTGGCAGCAGTGGGCCCATCTCGCCGCAGCTTCCCGACTCTCGCATAAAGTGAGAGAGAGAGAGAGAATGGAGGAAAAGAGGGCGGGATGAGGTAGACGTCGGAAAATCAATGCGTGGCGCGCGCTCAACTGAGCTGTTATTATACAATACACCCGCCGCTCCGTTAAGACTGGTGGAGTATATATATATAGCCCTGCGGACTCTGGCTTATCCACACGTGGACTGGATACTATATCCTCATCATGGCAGGAAACCGGTTCGTTCTGTTAGGCTTTATTTTGTTCCTAAATCACACTTTATAGTATTATTATTATTATTATTATTATTATTAGCACCGCGTCTTACTACCCGTTCGGGTTATACGCACTTACGCTAATGTGTAATGGTAGGGTGATTGTGAGATGAAATGGAGGACCTACAGTTTAACGTGTAATCCGAACCACGGTGGAGGCCTGGCATTCCTCACATTCACAAGATGTCTTGTCAGAGGTGAAGGAAGGGTTTGGTAATCAGATAAATCTTTGACGGGACCGAGGATTGAACCCCGGACGCCAGCATTTAAGTCTGACACCTTACCCCTAGACCACCAGGTCACCTGCTAATGGATTAGGAATTGGGAAGGTTGAATTAGAGGAAGTGAACCCACATTTGCGTGGAAGGAGAGTGGAAAACCATTTAGGAAACCTCCCCCCCCCCAGTTCACCCGACCGAGATTCGAACCTCGATATTCCCGTCCTCAGCAGTCGAGCTCAACACGACTAGCGCGTTAGCCAACTACGCCACCGAGGCGGGTTACCTTATAGTAGTATTTGGTTCAAGAGGATAGTTATATCCGCTTTGGTGGAAGCATGGCCTAAAACGGTACTCTCGCAGTAGACTAGAGTGCCGATGACGAAGCGATCGAGGTTCAAATCTCGGTCGGATGTGCAAAGTTTTTCAAAAATGTTTTCCCACACAAATGCGGACACACTTCCTCTAAATATAACCTTCCTGACCCCTAAAGCCATTAGCGTAATAATTGCATAGGTGTATAACCCGAACCGGTAGTAAAACGCTGTGCTAAGAAAAAATTAATAATAATAATTACTATTATTATTATTATGATTGCATGTTTAGGCGACATCTACCTGTAGCTCAGTTTGGGAAAAGATTAGCCAGTACTAATGTACCGTTGCCCAGGACACCCCCAAATGTACTGATTGTACATCTTTTCCGTGGAGGCTCTTTCCATATTCCGATGGGGGTGGGGGATGATAGTGAACATTACGGGGTAGAGCCAATGAAGATCTTTACCTAAATTGACGCTAATTAACCAAACCCTGTTGACCAAAGGAATTATTTCCCTTTCGAGAAAAATCCTCCGGTACCAGCCGGGGATTGAACCCAGGTACTTTTAGGTCAACAACCAAGACTTCTGACCACTATACCACGAGTACGTTTACTAATTAGACAATCAACATTTTATAAATAGTGATGTAATGGTTTTAAATCATTACAGTTCACGAGTTCTAAGCTTGATATTGTATGGTATTCCCGTACCCGTGTTAAGGTAATGTAATGGGCTAAAATTTAGTTTAACTAGACATTCATATGAGTAATGCTATAAATATGTCAATGAAATATTATTAATATTAATATTCGTGTCCAAATATTTGTTTACTAAAGTTCCTAATATTCATGTCTAAGTATTTAGTTTCTAGTATCTCAAAGCCTCCTAATATTCGTGTCTAAGAATTTGTTTTCTAGTATTTCAAAGCCTCCTGATATGTGTCTAGTATTTGTTTACAACCATTTCAAAGCCTCCTAATATTCGTGACTAAGTATTTGTTTAATATCATCTCAAAGCCCCCTAATATTCGTGTCTAAGAATTTGTTTTCTAGTATTTCAAAGCCTCCTGATATGTGTTTAGTATTTGTTTACAACCATTTCAAAGCCTCCTAATATTCGTGACTAAGTATTTGTTTAATATCATCTCAAAGCCCTCTAATAATTATGTCTTACAATTAAATAATCAATAAAAACAAAAGACAATGCCATCCGTGTCTTGTATTACTTCACTTACAAGGTATTAAAACAATGTTTGGAACAAAATTATGTGATATTGGAGGGGGCACCAAAACAAAAGTTCGCCCGGGCACAAAATTATGCTCGAGACAGATGCCTCGAGTGTGTTGTTTTGTTTTTTTGCGCAAATTACGGGAACGGGATATTCATCTGGTACAAATTCAGCACTAAATATTGGCATGGATTTCAGAATTTTTGCTGTTAAACAGCACCTACAATTTTTGGGTGTTTTCTCTAAAACTAAAGAGGCACAAATTATGGGAGTTGGATATTATTGTGGCACAAATCCATCACTAAGTATTGGCACTGGTTTTAGAATTTGTGCCATTATGGGTGCTACTACGTGAAGTTATGGTGTCCACACGAAAAATATAGCGGCACAAATTATGAGAATATGATATCCTTGTGGCCACTAAATATAATAATATGTACCATTAAGGGAGTTGCCAAATTCACGGACCTGGTTCACTATCCCAGGGTGGCTACAAAACATATTTTATAAAAATTCCCTGACTTTTCCAAGTTTTCCAGGCAACATTTTTAAATTTTCCCTGACTACTTTTTTTCCACTTTTAATGGTGGATGATGAATTTTGTTATTATTGATCACATATTAAATACGTTTGTATCTACTAAACAAATAGTTTTAACAGTTATTTAAAAAATTAAAATGTTCATTTTATTTAGTTATTTTGTTTTAGTGGTTGGTTGCGAAATTAATGGGATATTTAAGACATATTTTTTAATTTCCTGACTTTTCCTTATTTTTAGTTAAATTCCCTGTTTTCATTGTAATCCAAAAATTCCCTGTTTTTTCCAGGTTTTCCCTGTCTATTTTCTTACTATGCGAGTGCCCCACGCATTTCCTTAATCTTTCCCCCAGTACCTTGGCACCAAACAGTACTACTAGATAATTTAATCGGACGAGTGGAAGTAGTTGGCGAGGCCGCTCCCGTCAGCTAGGATGCCTGCGGGGGGAGGCTGGGGTGGGGAGGTAGTTAACAGCTCACCCTTGTAGCGACCCCGGCTAATAGAGGGTAGTTTATCAGGCAAGATCTCCTCCAGTACCCCCAAGGCAGCGACGCTGGTTTAACGAGCGCCCTCCCTTTACGAGGGGACGCCTCTCCTCCCCTCCTCTACATCGCGGTTGATGTACCTGGTTGAGTTCCACTCTTAACGCCAAACACTTACAAAAATATCACAAACCCTCAATCAAGTTTGACACATCCTTTGAAGTGCACAGACCCGCTTCGTTGGCCGCATGGTCTATGGCGCTATTCTAGCAATAAATTAGACTGCCAATAACGGGGAAATAAAGGTTAGAATCTTGGTCGGGTGTATTGAGGGGATTTTTCAAAAATGATTTCACACTCTCCCTCCACGCAAATGCGGGTGCAATTCTCATAAATATATATTTACCAATCCCTAAAACTATTAGCGTAATTAGTGCATACGAGTATAAGCCGGACGAGTAGTAAGACGGTGTGCTAAAAAAAATGTGTGCGGCGCTCAAGTTCTTGACTGTTAGTTAGCAAGGAGTTCCCACCCTGTATAATTAACGCACAACGGACCCTTCTAAACATCTACATAAAGATTGTTCTGCATAAAAAAGGGCAGAGAAGGGATAAAAAGAACCTTTAGCAATAAAAATAAAAAAGCAGCAAAGTAATGAGACGACAAAACTTGTGTCTAAAAAAAACGAGAACGGCATAGAAGTAAAAAATGAACGCGGAAGAGGCGGGGGAGGGGGTTGAAATTGTAGAAAGGACGGATAAGCGCTAAGAACGAGGAGTGTAAAATTGAATGGGACAAGGTCTGACGTCACGACATTGGGTAAAGACAAAGAAACTCTAATATAAAAAAAAGTTAAATAAAAAAATCTCGGGTGGTAAGAAACCCAAAAAAATAAAGGGACATAAGAAAAATGGAGAATAGGGAGAGAAAAATAATAATAATAATAATAAAAGAAGAAAACAACTTGAGGCTATAAAATGAAAAGGCGGCACGAAATAGTGAAGACCGTGGCGAGGAAACGGCAGGGCGTGTGGTACGTGGCGAACCTTGCCATTTTTAAAACACGAACGGCTGCGTTCGTCAGGATCACGTCCTCTAAGCACTTCAAGTTGTACGTTCAACACGCGGAGTTGTTTTTAAGATTTTATTTACGAAAGGGAAAGTGAGATAAGGAGTGTACCTTAGAGGAAACGCACCAGCGTTAGCGTGTGGAGAGGAAGGAAGAAACTAGTTTGTTCAGGTTCTTACGCAGATAAACTAATCACGCTTGTTCGTTAGGGATAAAAAAAAGTTTGAATCTATAGGAAGTGCACCCACATTTGCGTGGGGAATGTGACGCTTTAGACCATTTTACCACCATAACGGCTAGACACTCTTGTTCTATCAGGATACTGACTCTTTCATTCCCTCTTTATTTTATTTATTATTTATTCAACACCGCGACTTACTACCCGTTCGGGCTATACGCTTAAGTACTAGTTACGCTAATGGGTTAGGAATTAGGAAGGTTGAATGTTTAGAGGAAGTGAACACGCATTTGCGTGGAGGGAGAATAGAAACC
>CABEEJ010004414.1:14216-51232 GCA_901482245.1 Timema douglasi
CCCCCCCCCACGTTCACGTGAGCGAGATTCGGACCTCGATCTCCCCGTCATCGGCAGTCTAGTTCAACACAAAACTAGCGCGTTTGCCGACTACGCCACCGATGCGGGGGGCCTCCTCCCTCTTCCCTGAGTCACCCGGGCAAGATTCGAACACCGTCTTCCCAATCGCAACGATGAAAAGGAACAGTAAATGTTTTATTTTTTTATTTTTACTGGGAAATTGTGTTTTCTTTCGATTTTCACCCGCCTCGGTGGCGTAGTTGGCTAACGCGCTTGTCGTGTTGAGCTCGACCACCGGGGACGGGGAGATCGAGGTTCGAATCTCGGTCGGGTGAACTGAGGGTGGTTTTTCCTAAAATGGTTTTCCACTCTACCTCCACGCAAATGCGGGTTCACTTCCTCTAATTCAACCTTCCCAATTCCTAAGCGATTAGCGTAATTAGTACTTAAAGCGTATAACCCGAACGGGTAGTAAGACGCGGTGCTAAATATTATTATTATTATTCTTTCGATTTTCAAACTCTCGTTCTAAAATAAGCATTGTTGTTTGAGGTATAAATAAACATTGTTTGGGATTATCAATATTGTCAATGCTACGTAAAAAAGAATTAGAACATATTTAATGGATTAAATAGCTAAGCTGTTATGTTTGCTAGTTATGGTTATGGCCGCATCTAAATAACATATTTTGAAATTAAAAAATTACACCTGGATACGGGAATCGTAGCCGGGACATTAATCTTAGTACGCCAATGTTTTGGCCACCGAGCTATCCGGGGATCGTCCCTCGCCCAAAGTAATTCTTCACTCATGTTTTAAGGCAGAGTCTGTGCTGGACGCGCGCAAATCGTCAGCTACAAATGAGCGATCAATTAAGATCACGAGCTATCATATAACGCAGCCCCCTTCGACCCGGGAGGGTAACGATTTCCGCACGACCATCACAGACTCTGCCTTAAAATATGAGTAAAGATTACCCTGGGGACGGGACGACTTCTGAGCCAAAGGGTTCGATTCCCGTGTCCAAGTGTCATTTTTCAATTTAAAGTGGACATATTTATATAAGTTTTAATGAATCATTAGTAAACCTAAATACATCTTAATAGATTCTTCAAAGTTATTTTAAAAACAATGAAAATGGTAAGGAAAGTCTCCAATAATGTTCATTTTCAAAAAATTCCAATATCGGTCGGCTGTACTGAGGGTGGCTTTTCCCCAAAATGGTTTTCCACTCTCACTCCACGCAAATGCGGATACACTTCCTATAAACATAGCCTTCCTAATCCCTAAAACGACAAGGGCAATCAGTACATAAGCGTATAAACACAACGGGTAGTAAGACGCGGTAATTTATAAAAAAGAGACGTGTTATTATTATTGTTATTAGCACCGCGTCTTACTGCCCGTTCGGGTTATACGCACTTACGCTAATGTGTAATGGTAGGGTGATTGTGAGATGAAATGGAGGACCTACAGTTTAACGTGGAATCCGAACCACGGTGGAGGCCTGGCATTCCCCACATTCACAAGATGTCTTGTCAGAGGTGAAGGAAGGGTTTGGCAATCAGATAAATCTGTGCCGGGACCGAGGATTGAACCCCGGCCGCCAGCACAGAAGCCTGACACCTTACCCCTAGACCGCCAGGTCACCCCTTAGGAATTAAAAGTTTTGGGAGTAAGAAAGACACAAACTTGGTCTATAACAGTGATTTATTTTTTTACGGGGGCGGGGGGAAGGGGAACGGGGATGATTGGAGTGGGAGGGAGTCCCAAACAAACTAATTAATTTTGGTACTTTATTAAATTTTATTACCATAATATTCAAACTGTGTGCATAAAAATAAATGCATCCTTCCATTATATAAGCTTTAAGAGCATAGGTAGGAAAATAATACGTAAAAAACAAACAACAAAAAAAGTTTGTTTTTTTACAAATTATATATCTTCGGTTTAGAGGTAGAACTCATTAAGTGCAGTTTATATATGTGTATATGTTAACATTTCAAGACCTATAAGAAGATAAAGTCAATAAGTGTTAAACTTATATCTATTCTTTTAATAAGTAATCATCAAATACATCATCGAAAGATTCTTTGCCAGGTAGAAGTCCTCATTCACTTAGCATATCTCCAAACAAACATTGAAAATGCTACTTAGTGAGTTTTACCTCCAAACCGACGATATATTGTCCCTGCGGCAAGACTTGCTTGGCTTAAAAAGGAACAGTTTTGAATAATATCGCCACCTTACTTTCCTCTGGATGACACTGAGTAAGCACAAGTTTCTCTACAGAATTAAGTACGGGCACCATCCCAGCGCCTATGGGGTCATTAAGTGCAGTTCCCACTTGTATCAAGAGGACTGAAAAATAAATAAACAACTTCACTGACTCCTCTCAAAAGAAAGAATTGTCAGGTGTCGGCAGACAGCATGTACAGTCCAATTTTCATGGAAAGAGCCTTATCCGACAGAAAAGTTACTAAATCTACTTTCACTTATTCTCTACTTAAAATCATGTGAGCTTCAGCTGTCACTTTTGATAGAACCTGTAAAATAACATTTACCGAGTGAAGCGAGGTTTTGAATTAACTTGACAATAATTTTGTATGTCTGTCCGGATGTGTGTTCAGCAATCACAGTCAAATGGATCAATTTTAACGAAATTTGGCAGCGACATTCTTTGAGCCCGGTCGAGAAACGCGTGATTATTATAGTTTTTCATAATAGTTAATCATTTCAATATGGCGACTCACCTAAAGTGATCTTAAACTTTTAAGCAAATGATCAAGCACCTAGGGCGGATTAATATATGCATGTATGTAAAGTAGCCCCATGACTTCTTTGGTGCTGAGTGACAGCTCACAGCTTTGAAAAGCTACCAGACCAAATTATGTATCCCTACGCCGAACCATATGATCTGCAAAAACATATGTTTAGCAGCTGTCACTTCTGACAGTCAAAATTTAGGTACATATCTAAATGTTGACTGTCGGAAGTCAACTGTGAGCTGTCAGTCAGCACCAAAGAAGCCATGGGGCTACTGTATGTGTATATATTGCGAGAATGACATCTCAAACCGCATTACCAGCGGTATTTATCCATGAATTTAATATACTATTTTTTATCATTATTTAGCACCGCGTCTTACTACCCGTTCGGGTTATTCACTTTAAGTACTAATTACGTTAATGGATTAAGAATTGGGAAGGTTGAATTTAGAGGAAGTGAACCCGCATTTTCGTGGAGGGAGAGTGGAAAACCATTTAGGAAAATCTCCCCCCCCCCAGTTCACCCGACCGAGATTCGAACCTCGATCTCCCCATCCTTGGCAGTCAAACTCAACACGACTAGCGCGTTAGCTAACCACGCCATCGAGGCGGGTATAATATACTAATGAATTGTGTATTCATTTGTTTTCTATCTGACTTGGATCACCAAGGAAAGATATCAAATAGAAATCCAAGGAGAGATTATGAGAGATATTTCAACCTAAAAATTCAGAGGAGGATTTAGGGAGTCTAATTTGGAGGGGCTGGTTGAGTTGTGGGAAGGGGGAGAGGTAGATTGTACAAGTTCTAAACCCTTGTTAAAAAAGTGCAATATTATAACTGTATTTGTAAAAAAAGGAACCAACAAAAGTAATTCTTTCGGACCTAATTCTGGCTAATTTAAATAAGTTTACTGGACACTCTTTAAATAAGTTTAGATTTAATAACATTTATTTGAGCCTAATAATGAATAAGGACAACCGGCAGTAAATGAAACACTGACTTTAGTATTCTTATAATGTTTTATTTAAAAACATTTTCAGCACTAACAACTATTGAGAGCATACAATCTTTATTTACAAAAAATTATCAAATAGTAATGATATTAGACTAATAAAAAAAATATACTTTGTCGTATACTTCGCAATACATTATGCGGTACTTCTCTCTTTTTTTCCCCCTAAATTATCTGCATTTTTTCTAATGTTTAGGTTTTAAAAGTTATATTATGATTTATTTATTTTCTAAAATCCTTGGGAAGTTGGGGGGTGCCAGGCACACCCATGTACCCCCGTAAATCCACCTATGCTTCGAATCCAAATATAAATCTAAAGACGGTAGTTAACGATAAGAAGATGATATAATTCTTAAAGATATGATCTAATTAGTATTTCCTGGCTCGAAAGGGCGAGGTCTATTGTTCTTAAAACTACTGGTAAAATAATGGTGTTATCAAGTTTGCCCGCAAAAAAACAACATAATTTTGTGGAATTTACTATTAGGTTTTTCATACCAAAATTCTACTATAACTCCAGCGTCTGCCTTAAGATGACGCTGTCCATCAATAAGGGGGATAGGAGGGGACGGTAAAAATAGCTGCAAATATCGCCACGACAAGGAGAGAACCCTAGTCCCAGCTTCTCGATACTGCAGCTGTTGCTAGGCAACGGCACACCTAGCGTTACAAGAGACTGGCGGGGTGAGAGGATAACACGCACCCTCTTCTAGAACAGCCAAGCGACCATTCAAGACAAGAGGGGAGGCTGAGGAGGGGAGTCTTTAAGGCCCAGTTTATACACGCATCACTTGTCGTGCGTCAGGCGACGACATTTTGTCGTGCGTCATGCAAAGGATTGGAGGAAATGCGAAAGAGGTCAGGGTGAATGAGGGCCACCCTTAGCAGACGTGGGGCCATGGGCAAATTTTGTTTGCGGGGCTCCCTGTTCATCTGCCACACCTCCCACCCACAAAAAAATAGTAGTTAAAAAAACTCTCAATTTTTGCTTAGTGTAATTTGCATCTATCTATATACCCATTTTCAGCCATTGAAGGTATCAAAAAAATTACCTAAAAGGTAAATATACATAAGGGCTGATCTTGCCTCGACCCTTGTTTAGATGTTCTTCCCCAACGAATGTGATATTTATAAAGATGCAAAGAACTGCGTCAAGTTTGAATTATATCGGTTAATGCGGTCAAAAATTATCGTGTGACACATATCCACTACAGACAAATGCAAATCGATGGAGTTAAAACGGAGAGCTAGCTTCACTCGTTCAATAAATCAAACCGCATGATTATGTTTATCCGAACGGGTAGTAAGACGCGGTGCTAATAATAATAATAGAGAGCTGGGGGTAAGGTGTCGGACTTATGTGCTGGGTTCCGGGGTTCAATACTCGGTCCCGGCACAGGTTTATCTGATTACCAAACCCTTCCTTCACCTCTGACAAGACGTGTATTAATCACAACTTGTGAATGTGTGGGAGTTCCAGGTCTCCACCGTGGTTCGGATCCCACGTTAAACTGTAGGTCCTTCATTTCATCTCACAATCACCCTACCATTACACGTTAGCGTAAGTGCGTACAATCCGAACGGGTGGTAAGACGCGGTGCTAATAATAATAAAGATAATAATAATTTATGTTTTTAATAACCACCCCTCAAATTCTCATATTTGAGAATCACTTTAAATTATAACAACTAAAAACTAACAAGTGGGCTGTATTAAGCTATGGCTACACGAGCCGCACCACACCGCAAAAGTGCGGAGCAATGCTCTCTCGACGATTCATCCGCGCCGGTGCGGTGTGGACTCGTGTAGCCACTTGCATTTAAAGACATGGATACCGTTCCACCGGAAAAATTGCGGTACGGTCCGGTCCTTTAAGCAGCTCTTAGATTTTATAATACATTCAATGTTTCTGGATAAGATTACAAATGATGATCTTACTTTAAGAAAAACCTTTTAAAACTGTTAGGTAAGTAATAATATTTAGCACCGCGTCTTACTACCCGTTCGGGTTATACGCTTTAAGTACTAATTACTCTAATGGATTAGGACTTGGGAAGGTTGAATTTGAGGAAGTGAACCCACATTTGCGTGGAGGGAAAGTGGAAAACCCTTTAGGAACCCCCCCCCCCCNCGAGATTCGAACCTCGATCTCCCCGTCCTCAGCAGTCGAGCTTCAACACGACAAGCGCGTTAGCCAACTATGCCACCGAGGCGGGTGTTAGGTAAGTAAGCCTACCTAATAATTTTGTTTATAAAAGTGAGTAAAAGTGAGTTTTTCTTTTAAAAAAAGTAGCTTTAAGTGACTAACAAAAAGAAAAGTGACCCATTGGCATCACTGGGATTAGAAAAGTAATAGTTGTAGGAAATGCACTCGCATTTGCGTGGAGGGGGAGTGTAAAACCACTCTGGAAAAAACCATACTCGGTACACCAGGCCGAGATTCGAACCTCGATTTCTCGCATCATCGGCAGCCCAGTCTACCGCGAGATTAGCGCGTCAGACCACGCGGCCAACGAAGCGGGTTCCATTTTCTTTAATTGTAACTTCCTTAACCCTTCTAGATTCACGCGATGAATATAATGAGACGCGACGAGGAATTAATCATTTCATTTTTAATTTATTTGAGGTATTTAACGTGCGCTTTCTGGACCGTCTGATTTTATCAGCGCACGACTTAAAAACAACAACACCCAGCCCCCAGTCGTTGATACATCACCGTGAAAGGGGAAGCAGCCCGGAACCCTTAGTTCGGTAGAATGACACATTACCGACTGAGCTAACATGCTGGAGAGTGGACAAAAAAAAAATCAAATTAAGAAAAAAAAAAGTGCCGAGGTGTCATTGAATATAAACATGAATCGTAGGTTTCCGTACCATCGAAAAAAAGAGGTAAAGAGGGTAGGGGGTTGACTAAACATTCAAGACTATTCCCCTACCTTTTGCCGGGGCTCTTTTCAAGTGGAAGGGGGGGAGGTAACATATTCCGTGGTAACTTGCACGGGACGAGATATGCGTGTGACTGGTAACCCCCCCTTACCCCCTAAACCCTAGGGACTGCGGACCGGAGATAAGCTCAGCTCCCACGAGTGTTGACACAAGCAGAGAGAGAACAGCTGAGCTGGAGGAGGGAGGGGGGGAGCTACCCCTTTATACTAGACTACACGGTAGCAGAGCCATTGACACCCACCTTTCCTCACCGACGCACAATATTCCTTAACAGCAACACTTTTTTTTCCCAAGGGTTTCAAATCCTGATAGACTGTACTAAGGAGGTTTTTTTTTCCTAAATGGTGTTCCACTTTCTCTCTACGCAAATGCGGGTGCGCTTCCTTTAAATGCCACCTTTCTTATCCCCAAACAAATTGGCGTGATTAGTAAATGTCAGGGTTACCACTATTTTATTTATTACCTAGTTCCCGGGTTTTTCTCACAAGGAACTCCTATTTTACGTGTTAACTCATGTTCAGAACAAGGCGACTTAAGATTGATGGGGAAATACATCTTTTGTCACTTCACAACCCTTGTTTAAGGGGTAGTAAGACATGTTTGAATCAGCGTGCTTGAATCACATTTCCGTCCATCCAACGACCTAATATTTTATGCTTTTAGTTAAATGTCCCAAACTAACAAATATTTCAGTATTTTTACTAGATTTTGCAAAATTCCCTGTGTTTTACCGGTTTTACAGGTGCATAGAAACCCTGTTTTGTGTATGAAAACAGCATTTGTATAAACACAACCGAAAACGGTTTGTATGACGTCATCAACCTCGTTAATTTCAGATGGCTTGCCATCTTAATTTAGGAAGAGAACACAACATTTTAAAAGCGCTCATTGGAAAGCATTTTTTTTTTTTTTTGAGAAACGCAAAGAAAAGTCTTAGCGATTATTTTTATAAATTATTGTTCCACTTACCGCTATGTGAGAACGGTTAAAATAAATTAAAAATTAAAACACAAATTGTTTGTTGGGAAAGTTATGATTTCCAAAAGTGACAGCCGGTCAACACATGGTCTTGAAGATTAAATGGTTTGGCGAATGGATATATGAAAGTAGATCTGGTAACATTTTCTAGCTATCACTTCTCCCCACTCCAATGGCGAATAGAGTATAGGTAACTTTTGCTAGCTGTCACTTATCACCACTCCAATGGCGAATGGACTCTAGCTGTCACCCCAACTCCTATGACTAATAGATTCTAACTGTCAGTTACAACCACTCCTAAGGCGAATAGACTCTAGTTGTCAGCTACCCCAACGGTATCGCTGAATAGACTGTACATGAACATCACTTGTATCTGCAGCCTCGAGAGGTATTGAGGTAACCCACTCCTCGTTTCTCCCCAAACAGTAATGATTCCAAGCCCCTTGTCCACCCCTAGTTAAGATAGTCTAAGCGGGTTGCGGTGTCAGGTCACCAGCATGACCTCTCACCTCTCCCCCTCTCGACAGCCAGCACAGGGCGGCCAGATATCGATCACAAAGAGGAGGCGGCGGAGAGAGAGATGGGCGGTACAACATGGCGACGCTAGCTCGCCCCTAGACCACTGCATCAATTACCAGCAATTACATAAGTGAACATGCAAGTTTATATTTAAAAAAAATAATGCCATGCACACACAGAGTTGGTATAACTGTGCAACTATAGAATTCCAACCCATAAAGCTTTGACCAAACAGTAACCATAAAAACAAATCTTTTAAATTCCTGAAGAAAATTAAAAAAAAAAACTACCAGACCAGTTTGGTGCTTCTGCTAGGTCAGGGCAAGAATTTTTTGCGACAAAACTAAATATTTTATAGTTTCCCTGGACTGATTTCCAAAATGAAATTTAAGTAGAAAAGTATGCCTTGTAGGGGAGGAAAAAAAAGTTTAGGTGGTTATTTTAGCCAAATAAAATGTTTGGTGCACCTTATCTTGTTTGTGCTGGGGCTATCTGCATATTTACACTATTAAGGCTGGGAATAATTTCGAGGGAAAGTACTCGTATTTGAGTTTATGGCGAGTGGGAAATTATTTAGAGGAAAACAGGCTGGCTGGGATTCGAACACCAACCTCATTACTGGAAAGTCTGTATATTGAGTGTGTGATTGCCTTCTTACACCTTGCAACCACCGATAAATGTCAAATAACATGAGAAATAAAAAAAAAATAGTACAATATATCACGAGTTAAATAATAGTTATTTTTTAAATACTAGTATTCACACAAGGAATATTGAATTATGGGTCGTTTTCTTGTTTAAATAATAGCCTTAATTGCCTTACAAAATATATTATTAGTAACTTTTAGGACTATGAAGAAATTTGTGTGCTGTGCGCATTCAAATTATTTCAAAGTAATTTTTATCGCTCTAGTTTTAAAATTGTATGAAAAGAGCTTATATATTTCTTGTTTAGTGCTAATACAAAGTCGTATAAACAAATATAAGTGATTAACCCTTATATTGCGTATCTATCAATCGAGAGGAACTGTTGGTCAATCTATTGTCCCCGTATTTTATTTTGAGCCTTCAGAGTTTGGTTTTTATTGAAGAGATGTCGGAGGTGTTTGACTGGTGAAATATTGATGTTTGTACTTTATAAATATATTGATAGTTTAGATGGTGAATGCATTGTTGATTTTAAATCATTAAAATTATGGCGAGTACAATTATTAACAAAGATGCACACAAATATGACCTAAATGGCCTGACATTCCTAGTGGAACCTACCTATTAGCCTCAGCCACTACTGGTTAATATATTATTGGTTAACTATCGATTATTGTTATTTACTATCATTATTTTTACTATTATTGTTATTATTGTTATTATTAGCATCACATCTTACTACCCGTTCAGGTTGTACACACACTAATGTGTAATGGTAGGGTGATTGTGAGATAAAATGGAGGACCTACAGTTTAACACGGGATCCGAATCACGGTGGAGGCCTGGCATTCCCCACATTCACAAGTTGTGATTAATACACATCTTGTCAGAGGTGAAGGAAGGGTTTGGTAATCAGATAAATCTGTTCCGGGACCAAAGATTGAACCCCAGACCCCCAGCACAGAAGTCTGACATCTTACCCCTAGACCACCAGGCCACCTTTTCATATCGCTATCGCAAGTGTTATGTTGGACATTATATTGCATGATGTGGTATTTGTCAAATTAGAAATAAAGTGTATTTAGAAAAAATAATTAAATTCGTGTTATTTGTGTAAAATAGTAGAATTCATGTAAAAATTTACATTATCACAAATGCAAATTTTGCATGTCCTTACTCATAAGAAGAAAAATTTTCCCCACAACACCATAAATTCACAGTAATAGCTAAGTACCATATTTTGAATGCAGGACATACATAGTTGTGAATTAATTGCAGATAAACATGCCAGAAAAATATAAAATGGTTGGAACATCATTTCAAATACCATTAACATATAATTTGTAATTCCCATTGTGTTATAGATAAAAGGAAGTGCCTGGGAATTTAGTGAGAAAAATTATAAATACCAATTTACAATTAAATCAAATAAATAAACAAATTGTTTAAGAAAATACATACCAAAGAATGTATTCTAACCCTTTTATGAAATAACTAGCAAGTGGTTTTACTTAGTCTATGGCATTAGGAACTCGAATGTTCATAGCAGCACTTACATAAATACACCAGTTAACCCTCTCCTGAATTAGTTCTATCCAGCCAACCTCATTACACCCTATCTCTATCACGAACTAACTATCCAGTCCACCTCATTACATCTAATCTCTTTCAGGTCCATTCTAATGTTATCTTCCCATTTGCGCCTAGGTCTTCACAATGGTCTCTTCTCAATGGGTTTTCCAGTAAATACCCTGAACACAGTTCCAGAATCTTCAATTCACGCAGGTGACCTAGTGGTCTAGGGGTAAGGTGTCAGACTTCTATGCTGGCGGCCGGGGTTCAATCCTCGGTCCCGGAACAGATTTATCTGATTACCAAACCCTTCCTTCACCTCTGACAAGACATCTTGTGAATGTGGGGAATGCCAGGCCTCCACCGTGGTTCGGATTCCACGTTAAACTGTAGGTCCTCAATTTCATCTCACAATCACCCTACCATTACACATTAGCGTAAGTGCGTATAACCCGAACGGGTAGTAAGACGCGGTGCTAATAATAATAATAATTCAATTCATGCTACATGTCCTGCCTATCCTCTTTTCCTAGGTAGTCTTATACCTTTTAGGACCAAATATCTTCCCAAGCAACTTGTTTTTGTCATGTAAGTTAAGACACCACATTTCAGACACATAGAGAGCAATCGGTTAAGTTATTGTTTGGTATATTCTTGAGTTTTACATTCCTGCACAGCAGGAGAGATGTCAACAGCTTACTGACCAAGCAATAGCATGCAATCCCTGAATATATTCTTCTCCTTATTTTCAATCTAATATCACTATTGCTTGTTAAAAAATTGTTTCTAAATATTTAAACCCATTAAATCTGTCAAATCATGTGTTGTTCACAGTTTATGCTCCAAGTACTAAAGAGGTTGTATCTTCACACTTGAACAGCTCTTAGCCACCCAATATAGCTCCAATATTTTTGAAAACAAACATGTACATAATTTAATTTTTATGACTCACGCCGAGTAATTTGGATGTCATCTCAATCAAATACATACAGTTTGAGAAGAAGTCTGCAATAACTTCTTCAACCCTAGCCCATTAGGTTTAATTAAATTTGTATATTCCAAAAAATAATAAGATGCAGAGCAATATACATATATAATAAACAAGCAAACTCTGATAGTACTAGAGCCATGCTGACCACCAAGTACAATATGTGTGTGCAAACAGTATGTCTGATCAGCCAAACCCTCAGCTTAATTAGGCTTATGACCCAAGTTACCATTCAATGCCACGTATCACCCTAAATCACTTTCTATGTGGCCCTACCTCCGGACTTCATCTTCGAATAGAAACATTTATTAAAAACTTATTAATGAAATAATTTATACCGTTACAGAAGTATCGAGCAAAGAGGAGAATCTCTGCTCACCATAAAGCTTAACAATCAATTTTAATTTTTAAAGACTCCATAAAAAATATATATGCTTATTAATCAGAAACTATTGGTTTTATAAAAATATATTCCAAATAAAAGATTTTTACTTTACAAAGGTTATTTCACAGCTATGTCAAATAGTTGCAGAGGTATGATCAAAATTGTAAATTTTCGATTACTAAAGTACCAGTCATTAAAGTAATTTTCAAGGGAAAACAAGAATCACCATTTAGTTTGTAATGTTAAGCAATACCTAAAAACCATTTGAGTGGATTTCGAGAAAATGGATCCCCCTCACCCTCAGTAAGCACCCCTTAGTTATTTTTAGGTTAGATATCTTATTGCTAGAACTCCTCAGGGGACCCTTATGAAAATCCTAGATAGCAAGTTTTAGCCCGATAGGTAAAATTGTTTCCGTTCCAAGCCGAGATACAAACACACAGACAGATGGCATCGTGCAAACAACTTTTTCGTTTTCATGGGGTCATGAAACGTCGACAATTATCAAAATCTTAAGTCCAATATTTTTGACGATCACAATACTTCTCTCTCCAAGGGGCAAGAGAAAATTTAATTACATAACTTATTAGAGATAGTTAATCTGGAATTATATAACATTTTTCACAAAAAGATATGATTTATAAAAATGTATGTCTGTATTTATTGTTTATGAATGTATATAAAATATAAATTCAACCTGATATACTTATACAATCTGACACCTTAGCTCAATCAGTAGTGTGTCTACTTACTGAGCTAAGGGTTCAGGGTTCAATTCATGGCATGGCCGAAAAATGTATCATTAGTGAAATATGGGTTTAGTCTTTCACATTAACCCTTTTAGTGCCAAGAGCCGAGCCGAGCCGATTGGCTCCGCCTACTATCGCTAAATGTGCCACGAGCCGATGAGGTCGGCTCTCTAAGAGTTGAGCTAGATAGTGTAGTAGTGTCATATATCACTGGAAATATAACATTGCCCTCTTTTATTTTATATAAGGTTGGCAACAAGAATAAATCGTAAATAGTTGTTATTAGAACAGGGAATTTAGTACACTTACAATGGGACGGTCATGTACTCAATGTGCTAAGTGCAACACCGGTTTACGTACCAACTGCATGGTAAAACAAGTGTAGCTCACATTCATACTGATGTAAACAGTTTTGTAAGCAGTTTCAAATGTACGAGTTAAATTGTTATGAGCTTAGAAAAATACACTACTCAGATTTTCGTGATCTGTCGTGTGAATGAAAAGATTTCTTTACCAATGTAAGTAAATAGGCATTACCTAACTTTATAAATTTAGATACGTAAAAAAAATATTATTCATTATAAAAGGCTTTTTTTGAAAAACGCAGTCATTATATGTAGGCCTAAATATTTATTCATTATGTAAGCAATATAATTCTTGCTGTAAGGTAAGCAATAATGGCCCAAAAATATCTAATGTAGGATATCGAATGAAAATTCCTGTAATTCCTATTTATAATTATATATATATATATATATATTCAAAACTTTAATTTCTTGTATAAAACTAAATGCACTACAACAAAATAATAGTGAAATGTATATATAATATTTTTTTATATATGTTAATTACCCTTGGTATTTTTTTAGCATTGTCTAACATCCATAATTCAAAATATTTGTTCGAAAGGCCTTTCAATTTTGAATTAATGAGGCTCTAGTTGACAGTATTTATCATAGAAAAAGTAGGAATGTTTGCAGCTATGCATTGTTTTTGTTATTTTTTTGTATAAAAGATATATAGAAACTTTCTAAACCTTGAAGGTTTTCTTCAATGAATTATGTTATTTTAAAAGTCAAAGTTTGGGAAAGATGTGTGTGTGTGTTCCACCATATGTGGACAGTAAACCAGTTGGCCGGGAAGTCCTACCTTGCTCAGTCTTGTCAGGAGCAGGGGCCCCATGGTTCTTGGCCGGCTGGGATGGAGGCGCTGCAGGCTGCTGCTGTTTCTTCTCCACAGTCTTGGGCGAGGAGATCTTACGGGCTGGACGGCTGCTCATGATGGGCGGAACCTGCCCCACAACAACACTTGTTGGTGATACAGCAACAACCCCCTTGTAACCAGTACATTAAGAAACCATTTGATAAACCGCTAAATTAAATACCTGCCTAAGCTCAGACCAGAAAACTTATCGAAGTAAAGTTTTCTGCATTCTTAATGTGACAACAATGAGATTGAAATAAACCATGGATGTAAGTGATGTCAGAAAAGATCAGTGTTTTTTGTCAAAATAAATCAAATAATGCTTCAGTAGAAACAACACAGGGCTAGTTTCATAATTAGATATGAGTAAGTCTCAAGTGTGATGCTACACTAAATACAAGACGACACCTACCTAAACTCTAATAGAATGGGCCAGTTTCGCATATTAAACTGGCTCATTCCATTCTGATATAGGTAGGTGTCGTCCAACACCTGTTTCAAGCTGTATTACCTATCTAACTTAAGTGTTGTCTGTATGGCGAGAAAAGTTCTTTGTAGCTGTGAAATGTCATTATACAAGACAATTCCCGTTAAGGAAGGTTAGATTTTCTTTGCCATATTAAGAAATGGTGATCATACCAGGACTTTGACTTCAGTATTTTGATTTATCTTTTAGCAAAGCAGAATTTGGTTAGTAAATATTAATATGACACTATCATAAAATTGTAGGTCCATAAGTTCAAATTAAAAAAAAAAGCATATTACTTTTTTTGAGGGGAGGGGGCTTAGTCTCCTTAATATATATATTTAGTAATATTTTGCGTTTGAAAAGTGAGCTTTCAACCCTACAATTTTAAAACAGTTTTCAATCTTTTAAAGACTTTGCAAGTGTATAAATGAGCATTTAAAACCAATTAATTTATTTTAATTCAAATTGTCAATTTATAATTTAATTTTAAATCATAAGCCATATAAAAAAGGTATAATTAGTGTCCTACTTTTAACTAGAGATGGGATGCTCAAATCCTCGGTTACCTTGAATCATTTAATATTCTAGAAATTCATAAGAATCTCAAAAAAGTATCTTGAATACAATATGAACACCTTGGATTGAAATAACAGTTGTAAGCAATTGCTAAAATAGATTATATAGATTTGTGGTGTTGGTAGATTAAGAAAATCATAAAAATAGACA
Organism: Timema douglasi; assembly: GCA_901482245.1. Lineage (NCBI taxonomy): Eukaryota > Metazoa > Arthropoda > Insecta > Phasmatodea > Timematidae > Timema > Timema douglasi. Next base: position 29,183 of record CABEEJ010004414.1, read on the forward strand.
AAAGTGTATTAATATAATTAATTTACTAGGAGAGGGTATCAGTTCTCTTTTGTTTTGAAGTAAAGGACATGAAAAACCAAATACCATTTATCAGTGCTAATGCTTGTTTTTTTCCTAACTTTTTATTTGATTAAATTTTAAATATTTCAATTTAAATAAATTGTACATTTTTACAGATTCTAGGAATCAAATTTGGATTTGAGATTTGAAAGAAAATGAAAAATTCTGGTTCAAGAAAAATTAATTTAGGGTTCAATCAATCTATACTATAAACCATAATTTAGTCCAGTGCTCTATCCCAAACAACTTTTTGTAGAAAAAGTTTTTGCTGCAATGCCATACAATGATTGCAGGAATGGGGCCTTCAAATCTTCGAACAATATATTCGAGACTTGAGGATTTGAGAAAATATCAAAAACAAGATTAAAACGATTTTTATTTTGTTCAAATTTCGAATTAGAATTTGTTTTAGAGCTCTTATACTACTTAATGGTGTATTGGCCTAACATAATTATAGGACAAACTTAAAACCAGAACGAAGCCAGACCATTAATTTAACACTTAACTAAAGGTATGAATACAAAAAATTAATACATAGACACAGTGACATTTCATGAGAAAACTTTTAATTATAACATTAAAATTACTTTCTAAATATATTTAAAACTATTTGAAGCATTTTTGAAACTATACTACATGCGCAATCCAACCCAATTATTGCCATTCTGAGCTTCAAGCAAATCAATATTCATTTGAAAAAATGTAAAGTTATTGAATTTTTTAAGGCATGTTGTGATTATAAATTAAATAGAAATATTATATATGCCAGAAAACATTTTCTAAATGATTTTATGTATTAATTTATATAAATAAGCACAACGTTGTTTTATAACAAAACCGCTAACAATAAATATTTCATATATTGGATTCGGGTTCACTTCGAATTGAAAAGTTAACTTTAACCACCCACCCCAATCAAGGTGTTGAGATCTCGAGGAACCAAATTCAGCCAAAGTATTGTTACACTCTTGGTATCACAACTGGTCATGAGTGTTTATGAGCAATACGATGCAAAAGTTCGGTTTGGTTGCTTTGTTTGACCAAACTAAATATCTTCAGTCCAATCAAAATTACCTGATAGTTATGTGCCAATTTTAAAATGTCTTGACTCCTAGTGTTAGACCTTAATGAGTCTAGTTTAGTTATGAATGAAACAGTTATTTACATAAAAAGGTTGGACAGCAATTACTTGTTAAAAATATATGACAATAGGTAATGTTTATTTATTACTATATAATAATATTTGGAAGAAGGTATAGGAAAGGCGGATAGAAACATATAAAAGAGTCGAACACAATACCAACCCTGATGAGTTCCGATAGAATGAAACCTAGGTCGGGGGATTGGGCGGTGATGATCGATTTTGTTTAAGAGGCAACCATCAACTTTCCACCAGCCCCTCCTGACACCCATGTGATCCTGCTACTACGGGCCGTTGGATCCCGGCTTACAACCTTCACTGAGGAGTCTTTTGTACTAAATTTGCGGGAGGCCTCCGGAGTGGCAGAATAGAGCAAGCAACATCATCTACAGTGAGACTGGTCGTGCACCTCGTGGACATGAGTGGAAACAAGAGCAAGAGTCAAGCTCTAGGATTGGGTTGCTGTGCAGCCTGCCCTGAACCTATGCGACCACTCGGTTTACCGGCGTTGAGTCAGGAGGGCAGCCAACATCAAAAAGTTTCTTACAGGGAGCGCAACATGTGGCCGTGAGCAGAATTAAAATATGAAACATCAGTTCCAATTGGAGCGCGTGATGTGGACTGTGGAGACTGAGATTTAATGTTGTGATTGGTGAGCTTCCTGCTCACTATTTTGTGGAGTGGTTGACTATATAGACATGTAAATTATTAGCAAAGATCACTCTTGGTGGCATTACTAGACTGGACTTATTCTGTCATCACGGACGTCATGTAAGTATGGAACGAAGGACTTGTCCCGTTAAATAACTTTCGTTTTGGACTACTTTCATATAAATATTTTGCTAGTTATTAATGTTTGGAGCTTAGCTCATATTATATTATATTTTGGGCTTCTCCCATTTAAACGTTTTGCTAGTTGTTAATAATATTTCGAGCTTCACTCATAATATATTACATTTTGGGCTTAACCTTTTAAAACTTTAACATTACTCTACACATTTTTGACCCACCATTGAGTATTGTTGTTTTTGGGGCTTCTCCTGTTTAAATATGTTGTTAATGATGATAAGCACAAGAGTTTTCTCTTTAAATTATTAGTCAAATTTTTGATAGTGTTCCTAGGCAACGCAGTGATTATCAATAGCAGTCATCTCGACGGCACTTCTGTACTTCAATTAAAATTATTTGTTTTTGTTTGCTGAATAAAGTATTTCTATGTCAATATATTTCCTTTCTTTTAAATTTTCATGATATCCACCCTTTGTATTATTTATATCTTGCCCCTTTTAAGGTTATAGTTACAGTCTAAGTAGGTGTTGTCCACATTTAGTATAGCAATGCACTTGAGACCTGCTAAGTCAGACTGTAAAACTGGCTCTTTGTCTGCGACAGTGATTTATCTAAACAATTTCTACTCTAATATCACTAGGGTAAATGTGTTGGCCCTTCTAGTTTAAATTATGATTTAACCTAATACTCTATGCCAAATAACATTATATTATAAATAATATTTTTTAAATTAAAAATTAAAACATACCAGTATTTTATGTTAGTAATGTTTCAAATACAAAATATTAAAATTAGATACAGATGATTGCCATTCACAAATATTCAATAAGCATGGGTTTGTATTTTTTAAACCCTTGGATATTGAAGATTTTAGAGTTTAATTTTTTTTATATCTATTATGATGCTAACTATTAGTTTAAACCCAAAATAATTAAATTACTAACATAACCAGACTACGGAGCGTTAATTCACCAACTAACTGAATATGAATACACAGTATAGTAAAATAATTATTTACCATGCATTGTGGACCAAAGCAGAACCAAAGAAAGAAATAATCATAACAATATTGAAGATAGTACAAGAATTTGGGACACTATTATTATGTAAATATTAATACTTTCTTCAATATAAAATAAGGATGTGTATGTAGGATCTCAAACTTCAGGAAATTGTGTTCCTGAAACTCGAGCCGATAAAAGTATTTCCCGGGATTTTTCGGGGAAAAAATATAAAAAAATTACAACTAAGTGCTGCCTATTAAAGTCACATTTGTATTTAATTTTCATTAAAAATATTAATATATTAAATATATTTTCCATTAAGTAGAGGGACACTCAAAACTTCAGGCACTTTTATTTTGTAATTATCTTAAAACAAAACTGAGCGCCATTAAATAACATAGCTACACTAGATACAAAAGAGGGAAATATCTATCCCCGACTTACACCTTAGCTCAGCCAGTAGTAGTGTGTTTGTTTACCGAGATAAGAGTCCCGGGTTTGATTCCTGGCATGGCCGAAAAATTTATCATCGGTGAAATGAGGGTTTACCCTATACAGTGATGAATTAACAGCTGGGGGCTGGTTGTTGTGCCTGTATTAGTCTTAAGTTAGAATATAAGGCGTATGAATCTACGGCAGGCTTAGTAAGCCTGTGGAAAAATATGGCTTGAATAAAAAAAACTGACCATAGGCTGGAAACAGTAATGGATGAAAGTAAAATTATCCCTGAATAGATTTGATGCAGGAAAACATATTTTTAGCGCAAAATAATGATAAAAGTAATCATTAAATGTATCAATTTATGCACAAAATACACCTTCACCACACTTATTTGCATAAAGAAACAACTATTATGTAAATGCTATTTTTGAAATAGTATTCATTTTCTTTGGTATCATGGATAGTTATAGTTGGATAAACTAATATGTTTGGAGTCCAACAATGCATTTTGTGAAAGATTTAGTAACTATAACGTAACCAGGCACAATGGCCCAGTTGTGAAATGTTTTTGTTATCCAGATAAGAATATGATGATGTTTTACTTTGTAGTATTTATTAAAATTCTTATTTAATAAGGATTTTAGTCAATCTTAAAATCTACTTTTAGTTATTATTTATATTTCTGCCAGAAATGCTTGATTAAAAATACACAATTATAATAGTAGCATTTGGCATTGTTTTTTAAAAATTTATTTATTTTTAATTAGGAAAATTTACAATTTAAAAATAGATTTACAAATAAATTTTGAGAGTGCATTTCTCTCCCCAGACATGATTACCTTTAACTGCAACCGAATCAGAATTTTTATCCCCGTTTCCTAAATTCATTCAAAATATTTTTGACATCTACCACAACATTTTTAACTTAATTGAAACTAATAGATTTTTTATTTATTAGAATGAATGGTAAAGCTAAGATTAGACTAAAATTATAAACATGAAAATAAATACAAGTCTTAAGGGGATAGTTATTTTTAAATTTTTCCCTGTCTTGTTCTCGCGGGAAATTGTCATTTTCCATCCGAAAGTTTCCTGAAGCCAAAATGTCATTCTTGCACACAAGACTAAGATAAAACAAAATTTACCATAAAAACTGACAAGAGGTTTTCCTTAAAGAGACATTTTCAATATTGAAAATTTAACCTCTTATCCTTAACTAACTTTATAAGTTTCAAATATGACCCATCCTTAACTTAAATGTTAGGTATGTTGAATAATTACATGTGTTTGGGTATACTGTTTCCACACAAATTTAAATAAATACCTAAGTGTTTGACTAGAGTGGGGATGAATAAACTTTTTAGTACAACATTTTCAAGTTTCTTTTATATATATATTTTTATAGTTTATATATATATATATATATAATCTATAGTCGAGATAAATTAATTTTAAATGTGTATTCAATGTATCATTTTGACCAAATTTTATTATAATATTATAAAATGATAAGAATAAAGAGTAAAGAAAATAGAGCCACCCTAAAAATTACATAATTATGTATTTAATACAGCCGTTTGGTGCAATTTTTCCTTTGTTTACAAACTTTTAGTACCAAAATACAACTCTTTACTAAAGGAAATCGAATCATTTTAATTACCACAAATCAGGGTCTTTATTGTTAGCGCCACATGTTAAAAAATAAAAAGTGTGTGTTTAGTCAATTTTATCTTGGTTTGCGACCAGTTTACAGAAAGCTTCCAAGAGGCAAAACGTCTGAGAAATAGGGAAATGTTATGTCATTTACATTATTTGACTATTTCTACTTTAGAAGACAGGAGAAAAAAAGAAGTCATCTTTGCATACTAGATTCTTCTCAAAAATTTCCTCATTCCCTTTCATGGGTTTTCTTGATTAAATATTCACTTATAATTATTTGTTTTTCCCCCATTTTTATCAATTTCCATTATTATAAAATCATTTAGCGAATGTTAAACATTTTGACCTAAAATTGTCATTCCTGTTTATCCTTATTATACAATGACGTGTTGGTTTGAATATTTTTAAACATAATTTATTCACATTAATCAATGACAATTACATTTTTTTTAATATTTTAATTTTTGCTGCCAACATACCCTAATGACCCAAAAATAGGCTGCACTTTCTCGCCAAAAAATAGCCATTATAAAAATTGAGTTTGATCTATAACCACACCCTAAGATATACATAACAAGTATTGTACCTTTAAGGCCCGAGTGTAAATATTTGATAGCACACCGAAATACCTTTTAATTGCCTCAACAGATGGGCCTTTCTAGAGCTTAGCGTCAACAAAGTATTTAAAAATAGATGGACGTTGAAACTCTTAATAGTAAAACTATAACTTCGAGCTACTTCTTATTTTCTTGCAAGTTTTAGATACTTCTCATTGAAGTCTGTTGATCACTAATGTTTTTAATCGTAACATAAATTTAGTGTATTTGTTCCTCAAGTTTGAAATTTTAAGTATGTCCAGTCATGTTTAAAAAAATCTTATCAGCCAATCATTAAAAAATAAATACAACAAATTTTTTAAAATCTAATTAATATGATATACAAACACTGTGAGCACTATGGAAGTTAGTGAAACTGGCCCAACTGGGTGAATTTTGTTACTTTAAAAGTAACTTCATTTTTATGAATAATTTTTTTCCTATCAAAGCGGGGATATTTTTAGGGTGTAGCCTATACTTGGGTCAGTATGGTAGTTAATATTGCACTAACATGCTTGACTTTAACAAGGAAGACCAGGGTTCGAATTACAGCTGATTTCACTGAGGGTAATTTTAGATAACTTCTACAAAGTTAATGTGGATTATTCTTTTTGTTTTAACTTCTATATTCTTCATCCTGTTCACTTGAGTGATTATGTCACTAATAGCCAACACATAAGCAATAAATTGGAAGTTTTTAAAAGTTGTTCTGAATAGGTTTTGACATCAAATCTTTTGAATATGCCACCAATGATTAGGAATGAGGTTATCAGGGAAAGCGTGGGGGTAAAGGTAGTACACGAGAGAGTAGAAGAAGCAAGACTGAAATGTTATGGGCGTGTAATGAAGATGGAAAAAGACCACAAGGGAGGCCAAGAAAGAGATGAGAGAAACAAATAAAAGAAAATGTTCAAGTGAGAGGAGAAGATTGGAGGAAATTAAAGGAGGAAGAATGGTGGAAAGATAGGGGAAGATTGAGGCAGTTTACTCAACTGCCCCAGTAACAGACTGGAAACAGTTGATAATGATGATGACCAATGATTAGTAGTTTTACAGCACAGAGACACTACATGCAGTTACACAGAAACAAGAGTCTTTTATTTTACACTTTATCTACGACAACCCCCTATGCCATTTCTCCAAACACATACTTTAAGACATACTTTTTGCCGTCCGAACCTTTGCAGTCACTATGACAGATGAGATTTATTGACATCTTCATGATTTGGACCAAATGTGAAACTAATTTATTATATTTATTAAACAAGTTAAAAAATCTTAACACCCTCAGATTCGCTTGGAATATTTCACAACACCACGCCAAATTCTTGAATCTGGAACTAAGACTTCATAAGGAAAACATTAACACCACAGTCCACACAAAAGCTACCAAACATCAACAGTACCGCGATTTCCAAAGCAACCATTCTCTTCATGTAAAATGTTCTCTACACTATAGACTAGCTATCAGAACAAAGTCTAAATGTACTGAGGAAGAAGATCTTAAAAAGTCATGTCAACAACTCTTCAAGACTTTCAAAGCCCGAAGATACCCTTAACGAGGAAGAAGACCTTAACAAGCAATGCTTACAACTTCCAAAACTCGAGGATATCCTATACACATAATCAACACTTGAATAAACAGAGTTCTATCCAATCAAGAGCCTATACAGAAACAACCTTCCAATGAGATACCACTCACCACCCGGTATTATAAAGGACTAGACAAACTTTGATTTATCCTAAACACAGGCTAAAATATCCTTAGCTTATTACATCTCACACAGAATATCCTCAAAAGTGCTCCAATAAGCACATTACAAAGGCCCTCCTAATCTCTGCAGCATTCTGGTCCACCCTAAATTGCCCAACCTAGCCACAAACAACATCAGACCAAAGGTTCTTACACTTGCAACAAACCAAGATGCAGTACCTGCAAAATTCACCAGCCTTCCACCTCATTCAACAAAAGAATCAGAAAGGCAACTTTGACTGCTCCCTTTTCTGCTGAAAAAGAGGACTAGTTGACACGCTGAAAATTAAATAATTATGTGTTTTGTTGTATTTTAACTGTGAAATTTGAAACCTACAGTTCTCTGGCGAGTGTGTAGGCCTTGCCCTACTATTCTCCTTTCAATGTTTGATTTAATACAGCCGTTTAGTGCCATTTTCCTTTTGTTTACAAACTTCTAACACCAAAATACAACTTTTTACTAAACGAAATCGGATAATTTCAACTACCACAAATCAGGGTCTTATTTGTTAGAGTCTCATGTTCAAAAATAAAAAGTGTGTGTTTAGTCAATTTTATCCAGGCTAGTGACTAATTTACTGAAAGCTTGAAGGGGCAAAACTTCTGGGAAATAGGGAAATGTTATGTCTTTATTTAACATAGTTTCCAATCATATTTACAATTTATTAACTGTATTATATTTGGAAGAAGGTACAATAAAGGTGGATAGAAACATATAAAAGGAACGAACACTATATAGATTTTACAATGAAAAGAAGAACACAGTTCACACTTTACATTGCCACCATGGGACAAAGTGGTAATGGTCACCTCATTGTCCAATTGCACCAATGTAAGTAAAGTATGAACTTTTTTCTTCTTTTCATTGTTAAAGCAATATTGTGTTTGTCCCTTTTATATGTTTCTATCCACCATTCCTGTAAGTTCTTCCAAATTTAGTACAATTACCCAATAGAGCAAAAAGAGGGTTTCCTCGTAGAGATAATTATATTTATATCAAAATATTTTTTAAGTGCTCAGCCCATTTTGAGCATGTTAAATGAAAAACAAATAATTTTTGATTTCAAGTGAATTATTTAGTTTTATTACTGGCTATTAGTGACTTTTATAAAGCTAAGCGATAAGGATGAATATGATGAATAGTATGCAAGGATATGTTTAGGGGAAAATTGGAAAACTATTATGTGGAAAAACCACCCCAAGTGCAGCGTGTAGAGATAGAACCACAGCATCCATGTTCAGAGTCACTACACTATCCGTCTGGCTGGTAATGGTGTTGCCCTCACCAGTTTTTCCGAGCGCTCCCCAGAGGGCAGTCTTGCTACGGTGGCATCAGGAGAATCCTCTGGGGGCGGAGGCTGGGTTATCCAATTATATTCCCTCTTCTCTACAGGCAGCCCCCAGCGCTCGTACTCAAGTGACTGAGTGCGTAAAGTCTCGTAGCAGTCCAGACACACCACGGCAAAGTCCCCATTCTCCAAAAGAAGGCTCATTTCCGGCTGACGGTGGAATTTGAGGAACGGGAAATCCTGAGAACAGATATAGCATAGCACTTTGAAATAATGAGATACCAATAATATATTTTGACCAACTTTTAATTAAAATAGCTAACAAAACTTTCCTTTTGTTCTTTTAGGTTATTTGGAATAGAGCACTAGGCTAATCATGGTTTAAATTAGGAGGGATAGCCAGCACACTTACCTTGGTGATACTGTAGTAGAAGTTGTTTAGATAAAACACTAAAAAAAACACATTTTTAAGGACAAGCTTTCACTGTCACAGACAACTTCATCAGGTCAAGAGAGATGTAATAATAATATTGCTGGTAGGAAGGAGAGGAATTACCTAAGGTTTAGGTTAGGGGCTTGTCTGGATTTGATGATATATTATGGTATGGTCATGTAATGAGGGTGTAAAAGGAGTGAATACCAAAGAGAATTATGAAAATGATGTAGGAAAAATAGCACAAGGGCGACAAATAAAGAGATTGAAGGAGCCGATAACAGAAACATTTTACTAAATTGACCTGGCCACAGGCTAAAAACAGATGATAATGATGTGTTCTAAGTATGTTTTACCTTGATAGGGAGGGCCCGCACTCTCTTCCTATAGGTGGTGATGCCGCACACATAACACGAGTAATCATGAGTGTTGTACTCTCGCCGGTCAGCCGGCGTGGCATTGGCACCTTGCTCATGGCGCCTCCATTGCGCCAATAAGGAGTGGTAACAGAATGTGCATACTAGAGCAGAGCCATCTTCTCGCAACTGCTCAGCATTGGGAGGGGAGCTGTGGCGTAAGAGTGCCGGAAAGAACGGTGCATTCCGACCTGAGCACAAGACACATTCCTAATAAGATCAAAGTGTCGACAAGGAAACAATCAAGTTTTAATATCAATGTTTATAATATTTATTCAATACCTACACTCAAACTACAATAGAAATAAAAAAGTTATATTTTAAATAATTACAAATGCCAAAATTTTATCATATTTGCAAGAAGGTACAGGAAAGGGTGGATAGAAACACATACAAGGAACAAACACAATATGGATTTTATAATGAAAAGAGCACAGTTCACACTTGACATTGCTGCCACTGGACAAAAAGGTGCCTCTTTAAGAAAACTTATCGTCATCGACCAATCCCCTGACCTTGGTTTCATAATATCGGAAATCATCAGGGAGGAGTGTGAAACGCACAACGCAACTTCCCAAAAGAGGAAGCGAAAACACACAAAAGTGAGAGAAAGGTAATTGGTAAAGGATGATAGAACACTTATATGGGAACATGTAAAAGGAATAACATAATATTAAGGACAAACACGGGTTTTCCTTAAAGAGATTGTCTGTTTTCCATGATTCATCGAAGAAGGGACCACAACTTCCTTATCTATGTTTAACATCTTATAACATATTGACCCAGTATATAAGCTGCACCTTAAAATAGATCGCTTCGATTGGCAAACAATTATTTATGTGCGAGAATGAATCCACTATGAAAGTAAAACCCTTATTCCCTCTAGTTTTTCAATTTTTTGCATATCTCACTAACAATATCATAACAATTGTTTTGTTTAAAAATGAGGTGGCCCAATGGCTAGATAATTTTATGTATGAATGAGGGAAGTTGTTTTACAAAGGGTTGTAGGTGTGAATCAACCAGAGAAGAAATTCTCTCAGTTGGAGAGCCGCAACCAGATACAATCGGACGGCCAGGCGGAGGACTAGTTTCTTTGTGGATTTTAGGGAGGAGATACGGTGTGGGAGTTTGAGGTTTTTGTGGAAAGAGAAGTTGAATTGAGTTGGTGGTGAGATTCTGCCGGGGACCTTCACGTTGTAGGAACTCTTTAATCTGCGCGTTGTGATCTTCAGTTGGGTCTTTTGTGAGTGGTCTGTAGATGGAGTGGTCGGATAGCTGACTTTGTGCCTCTGTGATGTAGTCGATACGGTCCAAGATGACTGTGGTGGAGCCCTTGTCCGTATGTAAGTATGTATATTCAAGCTAGAGTCAAATTTCCATTGATAGGGCCTCAACCGACATCTAGGAGTGTTATTAGATCTACTTTCATGTATTCATCTATTTTATGTCTATGCAGATGTCACTTTTGATAGATATTATCAATACATATAAAATAACACTAATAATATATTCAAATATTTATAATTTTGGTCGCAAAAATATAAGGATTTTCTAAGAGGCCCTTTCTAAAAAATTTCTGTACAGATTACAAACCTGGGAGAAAGTAAATAATAACAAAGATGTAACAAGCTATAAAAAAAAATAGCGTTACCTTGCGGTCGGCCGTAAAGAACTCGTGCCAGTGTGAGGTCCGAGTGCAGGCCACATAAGAAGCAGTAAATGGAACAACTGGCTGTGGGCTGGGAGGAGTTCGTGGATGCGGCCGTGGTCACAACGGGATGAGGGGGATGCATTGAACCCTCGCCATTCCAGCGCTGAGGACTTGCACCTGTGCCGGGGCTAGGAACGTTGTACCTGTAGGGGGCAAGGAAAATAATATTCACAGGAATTAATGAATTGTACAATATTGCTTGGTTATGTTTAAGCAGGGTTGGCACTATTTTCTTGATAAAAAAAATCCCTGTGTTTTCCAGACACTTTATCTAGTAATTTTTTTAATCCAATCATGGAAATAGTATGACTAATTAACAGTTATATGGGAAAAGCTAGAGTAGGAATTAAGACAATGTATTAGCAAACAGAAACACACATTTTTAATACGAGCTTTTGCGAAACACAAATTACTTCTTCAAAGGTGAGTTCAACAAAGTTGTGTAGTATTTTCATTTCATTTATTTGAGGTAGTCAGAGCCTTGACTCAACATTTAACCTGGCTATGTTTTGCACCAAAATTACCATTTATATTCATGTCAAAATACTTTATGCACAAGTTTAGTTTAACTGATAAAACTTCTATAATATATTTGCAATTTCAATTCCCTAAACAGCAATTTTATGGCATAATAAATTATCATTTTTTTCTCTCCCTCCTCCTTCCATTTATATTCTTCTCCCCTCCCTGATTACCCCTTTCTCCTTCCTGTTTCACCTCAATCTACTTCAAGTATCGTCCCTCTCTCCTAGCACTTCCCTTCAGCCTTTATTTATCCCTATATTTCACTCCCCTCCCACTTATATTATACCCCCATAACCTTCAGTGTATATCTCTCCCCCTTCTTCCACACTATGCGTGATCTTATCATAGCAAATTATAACTATTATTGACAAAGATTACTTTTCTGGACTCAATATACTTTGTTCAAGAAAAAACAAATTTATTACATCATAACATATGTACAGTTATTTATAAAGCATAGTGTTGATTTGTTTTATAAAGTGTCCTTTTTCCTCAATAATTTTTCTTTGTTTACATTTGTCTGAGTGTCTGAATCACTACTGTCAAAAGAGCTATCACTTTCAATAGGTCTATCTATGTTATTATTGCTGACACATTAAGTTAGTTCCAACACTTTCACTATCAAAATCATCAGAAAAATCTACACCCTCATTATCACTAGTATCTACTAAATCCTTTTCATTGTCAGAATCACTAAGTATCTGTGTCATTTCTTAGTCGGTTAGCTATTTTTTAGGCTGAGAAATTTTCTGTTTACTAGTTGACGCCATTTCATAGCTTGACTGTACTAATAAATGAGTATAAACCTCTTCATAAACAAACACGCTTATGACTGAGCTAAGATGTTAAATTAGTTGTATAGTAATTCTGACAAGAATATAAGAGTGGTAAAGTTTGTAGAAGTTTACCTGCGTCTCTCTAATGGTACCCTTTCAGCTTCCATGCTCTCCCACTGCTGAGCCAGGTGGTCCACACAGCGCGAACACGCCAGCACACGTCCATGGGAATCCATGCAAGCATTCTCTGAGGTGCGCGCCACATTACGCAGGCAAGGGAAATGCATGGCATGCGAGTTCATGCCCTCAGGACTGGTGCTTAGCCACTCCATGTGCACGCGAGGATATAGACCCGTGCAGATGTAGCACCTGTAAACAAACAATGATCCCCTTCAACACCACGAACCAAACATTATACTAGCACACTAACAGGCAAAAATATGTATAGTAAAATATTGTTTACTAAATATTAGAGATCGGTCAAATCCATTATTTTACTAATCCGAATCTACAATTTACCTTGGAATTCCAAACCTCGAATTTTAATCTTGAAATAATTATGAACATAAGAGCAAATAAAAATATAATAGAATTTAATAGAAAGCACAAATAGTTATTAAATTTGACTATTTCTTAAAATCTAATCACTAAAACATTCATACATTCAGTTAAGTGCTAAATTATTGGTCTGGGGCCTGGTTGTCAGGTATAATTTATAAATATAAGAGGTTTTTAATCATCAATAAGTATTAGAGGTCTAAAACAAATTTCACTTGAAAAATTGATTTTTTTAAATATTTATTTTAAGGATTTGAGTCTTGAATCTTAAACTTTAACAAATCTTAAATATCCTTAAGGATTTAACGGATTCAAAGTCCCATACTTACTAAATATTATGGAATACAAATGTTTATAATTTTTTTTTGTGGAAATATCCATGGGAATGAAGTTTCAGAGGAGCGTGCTAGCTGTCACCAGGATTATTAGGATTAGAAATGAAGATGTTTGGACAAATAGTTTGGTTCCAGAGGGTACATGAGATAGTAAAACAAGGGTGAGATGATATGGTCATGTAATGAAGATGGAAATAAAAATAACCCTGAGGAGTATAATGGGAGTTAAAAGTTTGGAGGGAAAAGATCACAAGGAATACAAAGAGATGGGAGGAACATATAACAGCAAGTGTGTAGGTGAAAGGAAAGAATGGACAAGAATAATAAATTAACAGTTATAAAAAAAAGGAAGACAAAGGTATTTTAATAAGCAGACCTGCCGACAGTAGGAAAAGAGTTAACAATGATGATGTAAATATAAAATGAATTAAATAAAAGCTTGTAAAAATAACTAGCCATAATATATTTGAAATATAATTTTGTTTTGTATTTATTCTTGTAGTTATTGAGTAGAATATCTTTAATCGTTGTGTCTCTTTAATATTTGCGTGTATTTTAATCAGAATGAATGGCTTGCCTGTAGTTTTGTAAGCTGCTGCTGATGGCGGAGTGACTGCCGGGTGCCACTGCAGGTCCTACCATCTGCCCATTCACCTCCGTGGCTGCACTTGGTGCAGGACTCGATCCCACGCTCCTCCCCTCGGCCTTTTTCCTACTCGACACGGACGAGCCCTTTCCGCTAAGTTCGTACGGCTTGAAGCGTATGTCACTACCGGGAGACTTAGCGACCTGAGGACGCGCATGTTCAGCAGGGCCCTTGCCCTCCTCCCCGACATGGTTAGAGCCCCCAAACACCTGATGCTTCTGTGGGATGGACTTGTAGCAGTAGGAGCACACCTGCACCATGCCTTGCGGTGAAATGGGGCTAGCCCCTGGAGGGGGTCGTAAGGATAAAATGAAGGAATAGTAGGCCTCTTTCTCTGGATTGGGGCAGCAGTATAGCAGTCTAATAGAGGAGCTAGGATACTCCAATGCACAGGTGTAGCAGATGAACGTGGTGGTGTCTAAAGCAGGAGCCTGTCTCTTGCGAAGAGCGTAGTTTCGATCTCCATGAGGCACACCCTGTGCAGTGTAAGCATGCCATTGCTGCAGCAGATGTTGCTGGCAGGCTAGGCAAGCCTGAACTCTCCCTGCACTGTCCATGGGCCGGGAGCGACTGGGTCTGGGGTGCAACATGAGGGAGGGAAAAAAAGGAGGAGGAGAAACAGAGCCCGGTTGAGGAGAGGGGAGGGGCTTGGCTGCAATGTGACTGAGAGAGCCTCGTTTGTACTCATCACCACACACGTAGCAAACCTCTGTGGCAGAGTTCTTGTCGGGCATGCTAAGGTCCAATATGTCTGCACCCGGGGGCGCACCCCCACTGTACACTGCCCCCACCGATGTAGAGGCTAAAACAAAAGGAGGGGTTCACAGTGAAAGTTCCTTGCTAGCTGAACATTGATACATTTAAAAATACATGATATTTTCTCAAACAAAAGTCTAGAAGTTTGCATTAAATTAAATCAAATATATAAGCTACTAGCTTATACCCATCGCAGCTTCGCCCGCACTAATTGATAAAATCTTTTAATTTTTAACTAAACTTTAAAAAAAAGAAAAGTTTAAATCAATAATTGATAACTTAAATAATATATATTTATCTTATTATGAAATATTATATATAATATATCTTGTATACAAAGAGTTTAAACATTAGTATTATAAAATTAATGTAAAATCAAAGGTTGGGAATAGTCCTATATGTTATTCCAGGACATACTCTACCAACGTACAAAGTTTCATTGAAATCCGTTCAGCAGTTTTGACGTGATTGAGTAACAAACATCCAAACACAGAAACACAAAAACTTTCGCATTTATAATATTAGTAAGATGAACAGCTTTTCTAAATCGATAAGTATTAATTAAAAATATTTTAAACTGATGCTCTGTGTTCTCACCAGAGGTTGTAGGAGATGGACCGGATGGTGATTCACGAGCGCTTCCGTGCCTGAGGTCTAGTGCCTCTGAGCCCCGAGAGTCATCCACTGTGGCCGAGAGGCGAGGAGATACTCCCGGACGGCTGATGGCATCTTCTCTCGACACCGGACGACTAGGTTCACTCCTGGCAAGAAAGTTGAATGATATAACACTCCCAACATTGTATCACTTGACAAGAGACACCACCAATAAGTGAAACCCAGACCCATGACCAAATCTCAATGCCAATCAGGACTGGGCTGATGTGAGAGCATATACAAATATTTACTAATAATTGGTTCTTAGGTTAGCTAAGCAGCACTTAAACTATAGCAATATAAAAAACATGATAAAGATAGGCTGAGCCCATCTGATCAGCCTAACATTTTCTTGTCATACTTTTGATTAAATGGTTAAACATCTCAAAACCAGATTTTTCCTACCAATGATTGTAATTTAAAATGGGGAAGTTGATGAAAGTGTGTAGATGAAATATACCTGTGGGTGTTCTCGGTGTTCAGGCCTAGAATCTGGGAAGCGTATTCACCCTGCAGTCCCATCTCAGCCCCAGTGAAGGGTCCGTTGTCCACCCGCTTGAGCCAATAAAGACGATGAGGATGAGGGGTAGCATCTCGCTCATAGCACTCCCACTGTTCCATGAGCAATCGGTAGCAGAGATAGCATGCTCGAACTGACGCCTCTTGACGAGCTCGATATCCACTAGGCGGTTCATGGGACTCTAAGAAGGGGAAATAAGGCTCTCCGCCGGGTCCGGGCTTCATCCGCAGCCAGTACTGGTCGGGATGCCCCACATTCCCACACACAAAGCACACCCGTTCCTCACCTCCATGGCTTGGAGGCTGAAACGCAATCTCTACGCCTGGCTCCTTCTTGATGTAGAGATTAGCCATGAAGACTCTCGCACAATAGTTTGACACACTGCCTCACTCTCCGCCACACAGTCTTCTCTTCAGCCCCATGTAGCCATGGCAGTCATCCCCTGTTACAAATAGTCTAATACTCTTGCTGCACTCACCCCCCAACTACAGGCTATCTTCTCGCTACTACCACAGGCGATCTTGAGAAACTATAAGTTGATCCGTGGTTGATGAACTATCATAGATGACGGCAGCCTGTGCAAGTTAACAAAAAACATAGTTTATTGGTGTGGGACAAATATATTATTAATAAAGAAACTATTTTACACCAAGCAAAAACTGTAGAATAAAACAATGTGACTTAAACAGCTTTCAATTATTGCCATGACCTCATAGCTTGGCTTATATATACCTTGTATTGATAATAAGTCGTGTTTTTATACATATTTGCATATTTAAATTAATGTAGTCTAAGGATAAAAAAGGTAAAAAAAAAAAAAGAAATGTATCTGTACTTGACTGGAGGAGGGTGAGGAAAAATTCCAGAATCTAGTTTATCAGGAGTGTCTTAGAGCTTGGGTCTACTTTTGAATAAACATAAAACTCCCAAACCCTCCTAGCAAGAGAATGGTCATAACCACTTTTGTGTATCTATCTCACTTCACAGGTCATTAAATGAAACTTCATGGTCTACTTTCCATTTTCTCAAGACGAATGTGTAAACATTAGGGTTGTGATATTATCAAGCAGAAAAATCATATTTTGGAGAATATGTTATTAACATTTAGCAATAAGAGCTATTGTGAATTTTGTACAATGTAAATTTCCCCTCCAGAAAGAGTGCCATTGTAAATGTGGTCTTAATTCCCATTGAACTTAAAAATAATAATAATACACAAACACAAAAAAAAAACTACATCATGGACTCATTGATCAAAGGGAGAGTTATTTACATGTAGTAGTGGAAAGCAATGAATTAATAAGAACCAGTAACTTTTTTGAAGTAGGGAGGCCTATATTTCAGTAAATTTTTTTGAAGAACAGCCAGAGATGATGCACATTTTTTTTAAAAAGGGACCTTTGGCTTTCATAATTAACACAGTGAAATGATCTGGGTGAAAACAGTATAATAGAGTGATGGAGGGAGTATTTAGAACTATTGTTTGGTGAAAACGTAGAGAAAGTAGCCGAAAATAGGGAAAATGTCAAGATGGGTGAATTAATTAACTAGGATAGGGTGTAAAGCTATGTAAGTGTTGAGGAATGGCTGCAGACATAGATGGGATCCAAAGTGAAATGCTTAAGTGTGGGGAGGGGGGACTGGAGGAGGGGAAAGGGGGGTCATGGTACTTTTTGACAGATTGTGTGAGTTTTACAATATGTGTGCTGGAATTTCAAATAATCCTAATGACTGGTAGATTGCTGTCATTATTCCTTTGTACAGAGGTAAAGGGAGTGAGAGTTAATGTAAGAAATATATCACAATTAATTTGTTGAATATTACAGGCAAAGTTTTTGTGAGAGTCCTTGATCGAGACTGTACGTAAACAAAAACTGCGGACGAGATTTGGAGTGTGCAATGTGGTTTCATGTCAGGTAAAGGTTGTATGGTCCAGATATTTGCAGTGCAGCAAGTGATTGATAAATGTGTGGCAGTGCGGAAGAATGTGTATGTGCTTTGTTGACCTGGAGAAAGCGTAATATCGGCTGAATAGGAGTATGTGTTATGGATGCATGTTTAGTAAATGCAATTATGGCAGTGCACGATGGAGATAGGCCATGTGTTAGGGTGAATGGTTTGACATTGAACAATGTGTTAGTCAAATTTGTGTTGTCTTCATGGTTGTTTAATGTATTCATGGACAAATTTATCTGGAATGTTAGTGAGGACGCGGTTGGTGTTCAAATGGAAAATGTAAATGTGCTGCTATAGAGAGATGATGCTCTATTAATGGCTGAGAATGAAAGTGAATAGCAGAAAGCATTAAATCGTTTAAATGTGGCGAGACAGACAGAATGGCTCTTTGTATAAATGTCTTCAGAACTAAGGTGATAGTTTTTGATTATAACGAATCAGGAAATGATTGTCAGCTTTGTATAAATGGAAACTATTAGAACAGGTGAATGATTTTGTGTATTTGGGCTAAATGTTCTGTAAAAATGGAAGTATTGATGGTGAAATCGAGACTGGTTAATGAATCTAGATGCATCTCAGTGAGTAGTTGGATGTATACGGACTAGCAAATAATGTATCAAAAGATGATGATATGGTAGTATATATAAGTGTGTTAACGACAACTTTGTTTTATGGATGTGAAGCATGGGTTTGCCAGGAGAAACACAAGGGCAAGGTGAATGCGGTTGGAATGCGATATCTAAGAAATGTATGTGGGAAAACTTGTAAGGACAGAGTCAGTAATGAATGGGCGCTAAAGAAGTGTGGTTTGTGCATGTTGAGAGGATGAGTGTGGATGGAGTGATAAAACAAAAATATGATGGAAGGGTGTGGATCAAAAGGAAGGGTAGGCCATGTTAAGACATGGTTAAATGTTGTAGACGAATATGTGAAAAAGAGAGCCATTAAGAGATTTTTGAATAAAAGAGAATGTATGACTCAGTGCACATATATTGTTGAAGTGAAGGGAGTTTGCAAGGATATGCATAAAGTTAGTGAGGATGTATTAAGTATGAAGTTGTTTTATGGGCCATATGAATATTTTTTGTCCACCCCATTATAAAACCACATGATTAGGTATGCATGTATAGGTAAATTAGAAATACTTTTTTAGAAGTGCATGGTGGTGGTGGTGGTGGTGGAAGTTTTATCATGAGGCTTTGCTACTTTTAAGCATCCTAATATGAAAGAACCTAGTCATTTTTCAAAATTTCAAGAAAATCCTGCCCACTTCAGGTGCTGAATGGTCTAAGGCATCATTCTGGTATTAGACTGACCTCTGATGATAACGGGGAGGTCGGGGCTCGTATCCTGGTCGAGTCTACTGAGAGTGGTTTTTCCTAAATGCTTTCCCAATCTCCTTCCACGGAAATGCAGGTAGAGTACCTCTTGAACGCTTTTTCCTCATCCTTACCTCATTAGAGTGATTATCATAATATGAAGAAACTCTGGTTCACGAAGGCCTATTTTGCATCTCAAAAGATATAGTGTGAGGTGGGGTATTTATGGGACATTCGAAATTTATGACAAATGAGGTACAAGGTAATAAGTTTTAACTAAACGTTAATTTTCTGTATATTAAAAGTCTAAACCATTGTTTTATATTCAACTACACACAAACAATAATTAAATTAAATAAGCACTGTCTTGTATGGAATTTAAAATAATTAATAAAGAGCACTCTTACCCCTTTAGCCTGAAAATTTTGTTTTTTCTCCAAACAACTATCATATTTGAAGAATTCTAGTTATAGCTACATCCAATTTTTTACAAATAATTTAAATTGAGCAATCATTTTTAGAGTATTTTCCTTCGGATTAAAGATTTTTTTCTTTTTGTAATTCGATATTTATGTCATGTCTGCATAGCTGCAATTTTGTGGTTTCCATGCAATAGCTATTACTTTGTTACAGTCTCTTCACTCAAGTTAATTTGTATTATTTTACAAATGGAACTGGGATAGGCCCTATAAAAGAGCTGTGAGGTTGTGTTAATATCTAGTGTTATTGTTGGTAACCAGGGCTGTGGAGTGTGTAGCTATGCAAAGTCTGACTCCTGTACTTTTCTACTGTCTGACAGACTCCTTTATAAATGGCTACTGTTTATTATTAGTAATAAAAACTTTAACGCTGTAAAATACTTCAATACAGATTACTTAATGGGAAAATTCTTAGATACTGTGAATTTATATTTAGATAAGTTTGTCAATCCAAATAACAAATTTTTGTTCTAAGTAATAAAGGAAAAAGTATAAAATATTGTTTTAATACTATAAGTTTTTATTATGAAGCCGGAGTTGGTACATTTTTATCGACTCCAACTCATACTCCACCCAAAATTGCTTCAAACTCCAACTATATAATCCCGATTTCATAGCCTAGCTGGTAAGTTATATATGAGAGAAAATGTTTTTTAAGCCAATCAATCCAGTTATTGGAAGTGAAATCTGAACTCACTCTTCTCAATCTCTAAACGTAACGCACTAAGTAAAGTGTTTCCCCAAACAAGACTTATTAACAAAACTTGATGTTAGACCTAGACTAAGCATGCTCGACATTTTGCAGTAACTATTGTGGGTATGTTGACATTTTAAGAGCATGGTTACTTAGTGCAGCTATATAAGTGAACGAGCCCTCAAAACACAATATAGTTATTTTATCAACTTTTGCTCATCAATGTGAATAATTTTATATCCATTTCTAACCCTCTAGATGTCAATTTCTATCTATTTTAGTTTATCTGCCAATTTTCTTTTATTTCTATTGATTGACAAACAATTACTATTTTTCATTATGTTTTGATTTGAGAGCATCCTTAAACTCTTCTAGATTTACAAAAGAAGATATTAAGTTACAGTTTTTGGAAATAAAAAATTGAATATACAAGTAGAAATATTTGGGGTTAGAGGAGATGCTTAGGAGTGTAGGTACTTTGTAACACTTTCCAAAAGGTTATGCCACAACAATAAAAGAAAGGACAGTGAAATTAAAGCGGTATATGTGTCTCTAGGGGGTTCTATTGTTTTTAAGGATATGTCCACAGTAGTTTAAAATGTGTCAGCGGTAGGCATATCTACTCTAGCCTTGAACACCACATTGTTGTTTTTATCACCCTGCCTTACTACTTGTTTGGGTTTTACGTATATATGATAATTACTCTAATAAGGTAAGGACGAGGAAGAAAGCGTTTTAGAGGTAATCTACCCGCATTTGCATGAAAGGAAAGTTGGGAACCTTTCAGGAAAAACCACCATCATCGGCAAGTCAGTATAACATGAGAGTGACAAATAAGAATACCTGGCCCCAAAAAGGGTCCCATTGTTTTTTAATATGACTGGACAGGTTTTTTTAAGTTCAACATACTACTGTACTTAATATAATAAATGTGATCAATAATTTCTTACAATTATGATTCAGATTTGATAATGTAGCAATATTAATTAGACATTTAGATTAAAGTAGAGCAATTTTATAAGTTTTCAAAAAACTGTCCACGATGGAAGGTGTACCGAGGTAATGTTTTCTTTCCAACAGTGACAATTAAGTAAAAAGGATTTGTAATAGTAGAAAAGGTGTAATAGGTATGTCTATACTTATTTTTAAAGGTTATTGACATAACTAAGCTGTTTTTTAAAAGAAAATTGCAGTTTAATAAACAGACTTAATTTAATGCAGGGGCAAGAATGTAAAAATGTATTACACTGCAGTCATGTTTGATTTTTTGGGTTGAAAATTGTTTCCTGCAACTGAGATATAGTGAATGATAGTAAAAACTGCAACACCACCAGAGAAATTAATCACACTATAAATAACAATAGATTAAATTCAGTGGTCTCTAGCTCAACTTTCCTTCACACTCACTACACAATGTAAATTGTAGGTCTAGTGAAAATTTAGAATTTTCAATCTATATTGACAGAAATGTATATATATTTTTTTAATAAGAATATATATATATATATATTTTTTTTAATAAGAATATATATATATA
>CABEEJ010004415.1:0-64693 GCA_901482245.1 Timema douglasi
ATGGTGTTTTCTTATTGTTTTTCGTTAACTTTATGACCGTGAGATATATTAACAAGGAAATAATATCGGAAACCTATATATAAAAACGGTGATATAGTGTTTTGTGAACTACTGATCTAGTTGTATGTAGGATAATGTCAATATTTTTAGAAATGTTGAAACTACCTTGCATCAGTTGTGCTATATATATTCAGATGAAACAACTAACAGTACTCTTTACTTTCCGAAGATAACCGAAAGTTTTAAATTTACATTTTAGGCCAAATTACTTTAGGCCAACTGCCTTTAGGCCAAACGAATTTTAGGCCTAATGACTTTTGGTTTCATTTTTAGGCCAAATGCCTTTAGGCCAATCGCCGCGTCCACTTACAACTTACACAACGCCTATTCACCCTTAAGCTAAAATTGAACTTATTGGTATCATTTATTTTAGGTTTATCCAATTTATATCTAGTACTTAATCAAATAAGTCCTTGCTATAATGTTGAGCTGTATGAATATTTTTTAGATATTTTTAAGAATTTAATTGTTGTTTCGACGTTATATGCCTAAAACTCGTCGGGTAAAACGTAAACTCATTAACACGAGAAGTCTTATTTTGACCGGCAATGACTCCGCAAGTAAGCAACCCCCTTAACTCCTACCCCTTAACAGCTCATATGTTAGATGAACTCTATGTTAATGTTAGTGCATCATAATAACCCCAATTTAATAATATGAGGAGAACTGCTAAGCAGGGCTGTGGAGGCGGTAAGTCAAGCCTTCGACTCTCTATTTTTCTGTCCATCTCCCGACACCTTCATAAATAGCGAAAGTATATTAATTTGTAATAATATAGTAGTAATATAGAGTAAAATAAAATAAATATGATAAGAGTTATGAAAACACGAAGCAGACAATATTATTTTTAATTTCTTATGTGTGCTTCACTTTTACACAATAATTCTAAATATTTTTTTAGTGTTATATTTTAAAATGCTAAATGATAAATGTTTCATACATACCAGATTATTTAAACATATATAATTTTGATTTACTAATAGTAAAGGTGTAACTTGGAGCCAAAATGGCTGAAATAGCACAGTTTAAAGACAAAAAGTAAAATATACATTTTAAGCCCAAATGGCTGACAAAGTGAAAGGATGAAATATTATATAGTTACTTAAGCTTTTTACAATTTTTGAAGTCCAATAATTATATGGAACTATAAAAATAATAGAGAGAACAAAAGGAAAGTTGAATATATTTTTCAAGGGGAACTCAATTTAAGTATGAATAAGCGCATGCAAAAGGGCCGACCGGCTCACGTGCACCCTTGGGTGAAGGGTTGTTGACCCGACAAATAAATTAGATGCCTTAAGGGGACTAGGTGCCAAATATGCGAGTATTGGAGAGCTTAGAGGCTCCTCCTGTGTAGGTAGGGGTAATGTAAAGACGAAGAGGGATAAGTTGTTGATAGGCTGTAGAGATTGATTGATATGGTGTGGAGACTGCTTGATAGGATGTGAAGGAAATATCAGGGACTGTTATATATTCTATTGGATTCCCTCTTAACATGGAAACACTTGTTTGATCAATGATATTAACTATATGAACATTTTAACAGGCTGCTCTGCAGCAATGAAGTATTGCTTGGAAAACGTATGTAGGCTAATGGAGGGAATCCTTTACCTCGAGTATACCAGATTTTAACAGTTGGAAATGTGGCATTTTTACCGCAATAAATAATAAAACCACATCATGGTTTGGATATATGTTATGATCTTGAGGAAACGATGACTCATCCAAAATGCGATTACTTGATTGTAACACTTCTTGGTTTTTTTTAATGGTATTCAGGTGTAGAATATGTGACTTGTGTGTAATTTAAAGATAATGTTTGTATTGCCCTTAACGATAAATCATTATTACTTTAGAGCTGTGACTGGTAAGATCATTCAAAGTTATAAAATGGATTCAAGATTGAAATTGAGTTACATAATTTATCTAAAATTTAATCCAAAACCATCAAAAATCGGTTCAATTCATATTTCTCTAAAATGACAAAAATCTATTTAACGTTTGTGTTAGCATATTTTTAGACATTTCATTCAACTAATCATTATAAGAGTAAATTTGACACTATATTAGAAATAAACGTTATTTTTTGTACTCAATCTTATATCATCCATGTGAGTGTTTTTAAATATAGTGTCAAGGCTAGCCCATAGTATTAATATTCGTCTAGACGAAAGGCCACTACCACCCACTGAGATAGCATCGTCCCCCAGGCAACCAACATTCCCCGAAATGGTTCATTTCTGATAAATCTGTCTGGGGGAGCTGACCACCATCAACAGTCTATCATACAACAAGATGAAATATCAGCACCATGGTGAAGATAAGTATGTAAGCCATTCACTTTCTGTTTCCAGGGAAAAAATCTCTTCCTCCGGTAATGAGCTGATCGTGTCATCCATGAGAAACTCTCTTCGCCTCAGCGATGAGATAAGGTTCAGTCACATCCTATATCCAGAAAAAGGACCCCTTCCACAGGTATTAACTAATAGTGTAATTTTCCTCCGGAGCTAAGCTGCTCATGTAATTCATGAGGACCACTCTTCACATCGCTAATGGTTTATGGTTCAATCAGTCACAGCCTGTATCCAGACAAGAACGCTCTTCCTTCGCTATAGAGCTGATCTTGTTATCCATAAGGATTTTTTTTTGTATTGTTAGTAGCTATATAGTTGGGTGGGTCACATTGTGTATCCAGTCAACAATATTCTTCCTTAGGCATTAAGCTGATCATGTGATCCATGATAATATTTCGTTCCCATTGTTAATGGGATATGGTTCAGACAGTAGCATTCAGTATTCAAACTTATACACTCTTCCTCCGGTACTGACCTGATCATTTTTACATTAGGAGAGATCGTTAATTTATTGATGATATAAGTTTAAGATTGTCATATTCAGTATCCAGACACCAACACTCTTCCTCTGGAATTAAGATGATCATGTTTTTCATAAGGACATTTATTCACGTTAATATTGATATATTGTTTAGTCAGTCACATTCTATATCCAATTCACAACACTCTTCCTTTGTTATACAGCTGATCACGTGTCCATGAAGACAGTTCTTAGCATTGCTAAAGATTTATGGCTCAGTCACATTCTATATCAAGACAACAACACCTTTATTCCGATATTAAGCTATTCTGCTAGAATGTGCTTGCAACAAACAGGGTTAATTTATAAAATTATCATTATGGATGCGGTTACACTCTATAATGCTCGTATATTTTACGCTACGGCTACGCTTGTATGTTTTAAAATTAAAAATTGAAAGAGAATCAAACTTTATCTCTGCAAAGAGTGAAATTTTCTATTCAATCTATTGTAATTAAACCTAGAGTTACTATTGTATGCTCATTTTCATTGGCGTATGGTCATTGTTTCAAATGAAATATTTTTATGGAAGGAAAGTAAAGTATGCCTTTAACAAGAATACATGTTTAATATGTTGGGGTACAAAAAGTTTATTGAAATGCTAGAGTTTAGGGTTAATAATTTTTTTCTACGAAGATAATGTTTTTAATTCTCTTATTAGAAATTTATGGAACAGTGTATAACATTAAATTATTTTCCTACGGTTTGTTCTGCTTAGGTATGTATTGGAAAAATATCCCACCTAGCTCAACACGTTAAAATGTGGAGCGCAAATAAAAAAATTAAGCATATTTTTGTGACTCAGACTTCTAAGCAGTGGCGGATCGTAGCTAAAATTAGTAAGGGTGCTGCTCCAGATAATGTTTAGCCTTTGTTTTAAAATTGGGTAAAAAGAAAAAATCATGTATGAAAAGAAAATTTATTCAGGAACTTGATACAATTTAACTTTAACTTAAATTGCCACTGTTCAAGCTTGATATATTCATTTAAAAATGAAATCCATTCTTCTTGTTTTAATTTGCGCAAAAAGTTCAATGATTTTCTCCTTGATCTCTGGATAACAATTGAGGAAATTTTTCTCCATTGAAAGTACAGCAAGCGCATTTAATCTTTCTGTTAAATAAAAGAACAAAAAAAAAATGAATCAAATAGAATAGCTGGAAGCAGAATAATAATCTAATTCTAAACTCTTATACACTTTATTACATTCAAGAATATGGTAGGTACATGGTTTTTAAGCACAACACACACTGAGTAAAAAAAACAACTTACTTCCACCATCACGCCAGAGCCAGCACTTCGAGAGCAACAGTGCTCTCTCTACCTGGCAATCCTGCCTTACTCCCCACCCCCTCCTATGTGCGCATACGCACAACAGTCAAACACTACGTCGCTGGCACTGTGAAGCACACAGTACCATACAAAGATTTTTGTATCTTTTTCATAAACTGGGGGATGGCTACTGAAGTTCTGACATTAATATNTATATATATATATATTGTACTACAAAAATAAATAAAGAATTAAAGAAAAAATAACTCATTATATTAAATGTTGTCGATAATATCAAGTGAAAATAGTGGGTGCTGCAGTTCCGCAGTGCCTGTACACGAGCCACCACTGCTTCCAAGGCATCTTCTAAAGTTTGATTCATACGATCACCAAAAAGTGAACGAAGAATCGGTGCAATAGTTCACACACTCTAAGTTGATCCATGATACATTGCAACGCCAACTTAAAACAGCTAATTTCGACCTATTTTATTTTCTAGTGGATAAATGGATATTTTAGATCATTCTCTCGATTGATGTTTTCAAATTGCAATGCTGTGTCGTGATACAACCCAATACATCGATAAGCATGCTTTACTTTAACGGGTTATTTCAAATCTCCTCACAAAGGTAAGTGAAGCTGACTGCTAGCTTCTGGCTGTAGAGTTCGTGCGTTGTCAAATACGCATGCGCATTGATTTGAGACGACTAGTTCTGATATTTGATTGGTTTTCCTATGCCAAACATCTAGGACAGAGCGGATAAATTAGAGATGAGTTGAACTTCAGCAGAACAGCTTTCACCGATTTAGCGGAAATCTTGTGATTGGCTTAGAGTTCGTCACGTGACCACGTTTCTGTTACTGCTACTACTGATATTATAAGGTGCGCTGAACAGTGTAGTAGGTGACAGAGTTTATATTCTTTGGCGTAGTGTTTCTCGGACTCTTAGGAGTTAGTAACTCTTGTTGCCAACTGTTCTTCCTGCTATAGTTGTGTCGCATGGTCAACATCGAGATTCTGGGACTAAGCACAATAAACAGTTTATCTCCTAGATACGTTAATGTTGATCGCTCAAAGAAGTCTATAGTGGGGCCCGCCACGGGACCCCTGACCAAGTGTTTGAAAGCTCTCTCGACTGCCGCAGGGTTCAAACCCTGGACAGGACCATAAATATATAGAGAAGAGTGTTTATCAATCGTTTTTCACTTCCAGAGATACAGAACTCTGTGAGTACAAATCCACGCCATAGGTTCCTTCATCAGCGCCGGTAGGTTTTACATATTCTCCCTGCGGGTAGACTTACGTGTACGAACTTGACACCTTACCTTAAAAGCATATAGCTACTTTACCTGCGGTCAACAAATATAACACTTGTAAATTAACCTGCATCACTGGTAGCGTAGTCTAAGGCGTCAATGCCGATACGGGTTTGATTCCCATTCTGGTACATGACCATTTTAGGTGTCAGCCCCCCACACACTTTGTGAAAATGCGTGTACATTTTCCTCCCTCATACCTGGGGCTCATTATTGAACGCCGAGGCTATTGAGTACCGTGTGGCTTAGAAATATACACCTTATAGGTGTATAGATAGATAGCTGTTGACATTTTTTTTAAACTAGATAGGTTGGAATTCGAACAATGACCTATCAAGCGGAGGCTATTTTCCAACTCTCCCTCCAGAATACCGTGTGGCTTAGATTACGTGTGTGAACTTGTCACCTTACCTTAAATATTATTTAGGTGTTTGTCAGGATCAGCGGGGAGGAGGTTGAAATCGAATCCATGCCATGGTAGAGGAGTTAGGGGTTCAAACATTTCCACCGCCAAAGGCTGAACATATTCTAGGCTATTTCCAACTCTCACTCCATGAAAATGTGGGTACGGTATCACAAGATATTGAATACCGTGTGTGAACTTGTCACCTTACCTTAAATATTATTTAGGTGTTTGTCAGGATCAGCGGGGAGGAGGTTGAAATCGAATCCACTGACTGGTAGAGGAGTAGGGGTTCAAACATTTCAACAGCCAAAGGCTGAACATATTCTAGGCTATTTTCAACTCGCACTCCATGCAAATGCTGGTACACTATCACAAGATATTGAATACCGTGTGTGAACTTGTCACCTTACCAACAAAATATTCTCACTAGTTTTTTTTATTGACAATCACCAATTTATTTACAAGCAGTAATATTATTTAGGTCTTTGAGTACTCTAGACAGACGACTCTGGCGATGGGTACTCTGGTGATAGCGTCGTGAAGGGTGTTGGCGGGTGTTGGAAGGGTGGTGTTGTAGGCCTGGGCAACACGGCCACATCGTTCCCTTTGCGGAAATTGTACACAGCACATTCCATATCACACAGGTAGATCTCTTCTCTCTCGTAGGGTAGTACTTCAGTCGCTCTTATCGTGTGTAAGGTAGAGTCGCAAAACTCTATGTAGCCTTTATCCTATGGTACACCTCTGTCGTGGTTCACAACTTTGTATATTACATGTCTGTGGCTCACATCCACACTGTGAATATTTTCTGCCGTCATATAAGCACACCCCGCAATAGTATGACCCACAAACGTTAAATTAATATAGCCGGCTCTAAGCATGGTTAGCGTAACTGACCTCTAAACGTGCTGGATGATTTGTAGAGTCTACTGTGCAATACGTTGCCGATACCCAACTGCTTGACTCTTAAACGCGTTCAAAGTTCACAACGGTGGGTGAATCGGGTTTTACTCCGGCGCAGGTAAATAACAGTTTTTCGTTATTAAGCTCACACACGTCTTCCTCTGTTAGAGTGCCGAAATAACAGGGTAAAAATACACAAAACTCAACATCTAGATAGGCTATTAGACGTCTCCCGAACTTTGTATCGACCGCTTTTAATCTATCCACCGAGTACTTTTGGTCGAAGATTAGATCACTCAATTTTAAGGTCTGCACGGCGTCAACAATATTTATCAACTGCTGTAACTTGTCCATCTTGATCCGCTTTACAAACGCTTATAAATATACGAACAAGTGGGGTGCCCCCTTTATATCTCGGATCGATGTGAAATCGTCAATTAATTAACAATCAACAGGTATGGTCATGCCCGGGGGAAAACCAACAAGACAAGTCAACAACTCATCACAATACTATTATTTATTTATATTCATTGTCTACGCTAGAAGCCGCGCCATGCACCGATAATCAATCATCGATAATCGACAGTTAATCATCAATTATCAATCAACATGTCTTGAGGCTCATCTGAGACGTAGCGGGGAAGTCTACCTTCAGGATAACTACGTAGCAACAGGATGTTTACACGCATGTTCACTCCAACACCCCTAATTGACAGGCATGGGTATGTTCAAGGTCACCTGCTTTACGCGCCAGGTCATCGGTTTGGACTATTACATGCTGTATTGTGAACTAAGAGACACTGTGGAAAAACGTATGAACGATTATATGCTTCAAGTGTATAATAAATATATATATTTGTAATATCTGTGTATTATTCACTGTCTAAGCTAGAAACCTTCTCAATCATCAATTAGCAATCAACATGTCTTGAAGGTATATAATTAATTAGCAATCAACATGTCTGGGTTCGAATCTCGGTTGGGGGAGATATTCCAGGTGCTCAATCATCAATTAGCAATTAGCAATCAACATGTCTGGGGGGCTGAAGGTGTACTACGAGCCACCAGGTAAGGTGTTGAGGACAGGGTTCGATTTACCGTTCAGATACCAAACTCCAACGCCCCTAATCGACAATTAATGGTCATGCCCGGGGGGGATAAATATACAGCAACATCACACAAGGATGTTTACAAGCATGCTCAAGGTCATATTGCCCTATTGTGTTGTGAACACTACTAAGATGTCCTGCCGCCACTATACATCCAACACAACCCAGAGAAAATGGATGACGGGAAAAAAGGGTGGGGAACAACATATGGAACACTCGGGAACAATACGCGCATGACACCATAGCTTCAAAACAGTTTCTTAGAGCTTCGAAATTATCCTAGGACATAGACGAGTAAAGTGTATTTGCCACTAGAGCTCTTTGCATCTCAAGTTCTTTGTCACTACTTCATAACAATACTGGTGGTCAGTCTAATTCAGGCCACAGGTGTGCGTAGTTGTGATTAATATTTTCTCGCGTTGTTATTCTGCTTCGACGCTGGGAGTGGTGCAATGGGGTAAGAAACAAGTTTATCTTCAATTCTTGTAGCCCAATGCTACAATTTTATCCAGTTCACCGCTCTAGCAAGACACCAGCTATACTTATCTTGTGCTTTGCATCAAATTAATTCAATTTACTTGTATAGTTTTGTTTTGGTCTTACTAAGTATCGTTCTTGCCTATGATAAAATTAACTTTTACTGTCTTCTAACGCCAATGAGACGAGATATCGGAGGGGGGGGGCAGACCCCCCCCCCCATCTATGTCTCCGTGCGTATATAAGAAACATGGTTTTATTTTTTACTAAGGTACATGATATATAATATAATATAAAATAAAATAAAATATTTACATCTCGTTCAATGCAGGGTAACATTTATTTTGAAATAGCGATTGCGGACTTGAACAAGAAACCCTTGGTAAATCTCAGATATTCCATAACTTAAAAATGACAGATGAGATTTTTCGGACACCGAAGGAACACTTAATAGTGTTGTCCTTAGAGTGCATATGATCTAATTCATTTGTAACAGGTCAAAATATGTGAGTTTCCTCCAAATACGAGGCTGTATACTTACTTTTCCAGACTGCACCTCATGTATAGTCAACAGTTGCATTGCTTTCAGCTGTCTCGGCAGTGCCCTGAAAGTGGCGTCTACATGAATTCACCATGATGTTTGAAGGGCCTGGACAAGTTGGGGTGAAAAGAATACTATACATTCGAAATTGTCTCCCGGTAAGCGTATCTCGTAAAATGGTACTCCACTATCATCCCTCGTATGGCACAAATTAACCCATTCTTAATCTTCAAAAAGGCCTGAAAGCTCTTCCAAACCAGATGGGACAGGAGGTTGAAGACTCTTTCTAGCTCGAAGCATCAAAGATTCAACAGCTGGGACTCCCACCTGATGGCCCGCTTCTTGTTACCTTATAAAAATAACATGAAACAACAAGTTTGGCATGCGCAATACATTTAATACATTTTACCATAAATTATAATGATGATTTGTACACTCAATATAAATTAATTAATATTATAATGTTTTTAAAATATGAGAATGATTTTAGCAGCTCTGTTTGTCAATATACTATTCTAAGTTATAGTGTCTACGCGTGTGCGATATATATACACCTTGATTATAGAAAGCGCCTTCTAGAAAATACAAACACGTATTTTTTGCGGTGAGTGTTGATAACATTTTATTTTTATTATTAATTTGTAATAAATAAAATAATAAATTATTAGGAAAACGGTAGAGTACAAATAAAAGTAAAAAGCACTAAAACATATTTACACACACTTCATTATTTAGGATGCTATTATAGCATCTTCATCATGAAGTAGTAGTAGATAAACTGAATAGAATGTTGTCTTCAGTGATGACAACTTGACTGATATGGATGAAAACTTCTCTGGTGGAGTTGAAATTCTCTGAATGTTTCTCTATTACTCTATGGATGGTAGGTGGTGCTGGTGTAGCCTCTGTGTTGAAATTAGCGAATATTTGGGTTGGGTGGTTTTCTAGAGTTGGTGATCCTTTGATGTACTAGCTCCCATCTTCTTAACTGAGACATATTACATTGTGTCTTGTTAAATGATTTTAACACCTTGACAATGTAGGTGTCCTCAAAGTTGAAGTTATGATTGGTGGTGTGTGCTGAAACGGATTTTTCTGGATTCTTAATTGTGGTGTCATGGCGGTGTCCATTCATTCATTTGTGGAGTTTCAGTGGTGAGGCCAACATATTGTGCAGTACATTTTTGGCACTCTAGTTAGTAAATTAGGTTACTGGACTTACATGCGTGATTGCCTTAGATGGTATGGATGGAGTTGGTAATGTTGCTAGAGAAAGTGGCTGATGGATGATGATTTTGGCAGGTTTAGCAAGCTGTTTTGTTACAGGGCTGAGAGCCTTGTTGTGGTTGAATGAAGGCTGTGTAATTTTCAGTCTTGAGTTTAGGATGTACCAGAAGCTTTCTAAGTGATGGAAGCTGTTTATACACAAGGAATGGTGTTTTTTGAGAATATTGTAGGTGTGGTTGGATGCTCTCATTATGTGAAAACCTGACGCTAATATTTTGTTTATCTTTTGTAGGCCTGGGTAATACTTAGTCACTAGAGGTATGGTATCTGGTTTTTCAAGTTTGGGTGATTGTGAAGTTTCAGCTAGTCTAGGCAGTTTATTATTATTATAATTATTATTGAGAGGTTCAGGGTATCCTCTCTCTGCAAAGGCTTCTTGAAGGATTTAAAGGTGGTTTTGAAAACCTTCTGGATCGAAGGAGATGTGGGGAGCCCGTATGGCAAGTCTGTATGTGATGTATCTCTTAGTGTTGAATGGATGACAGTTATCAAAATGCACATATTGTTGCACGCACGCACACGCACACACCCTCACATACGATCTGTAGTTTTCACTTTTAATATAAATTATAATATCAATACCTATATTATAATAATAATAATAATAATATATACCACTTAAAGTGTTACCTAATTGGCGGCAAAAAATGGTATTTTTTAAAATATCCTTATATAAAAATTGGAGTGTGTTATATTTGGTGATGTTACATCATACCCCCCCCCCAATACTATCTTCAAGTCATAACCCCCCCCCATACTAATATTCAAGTCATACTACCCACTCCGTATGAAACCGCAATATTAATAAACTTCCTGCAATAGTAAGCTTCTCTACTTTAGTCCAATGTAGAATCCGTCTACAATACTAACCAATATTAAACCAGAATAAACTCCCTGCAATCAATAAAATGTTCATGTACTTACCCTTTGTATCTTCTGGCTAGAACAACCTTCAAGACTGGACTATACTCGCCGCGTCTTAAATTGAAGAGTGGGACGAACGAGCCTTGGTGTATCTACATCTGACGTGCCAAGTGATTCCGATGGGTCTCAGGAATGCCGCTCACAACAGTACTGGAATTACGACTCACCTGCCCCCTGCGGGCAAGACGGAGTCTTCCACCTAGACAGCACGTGATGTGGGACGTCATAGATGTATGTCTAGTCAAAGGGATCTTTTGTCAAAACTGGCGGACGTGATGAAGAGAGGCCAGCGAATCTAAGTTTGATCGATGATGTATGTGTCCTTTCAACCCCAGGCGACTAGAAACACTATTTAAACCCTGTGACGTATCGACTATTAAATTGGACGCCATCAGGAGAAGTCATTTCCTGGACTATTAAACTGGACGCCTTCAGGAGAAGTCACGTCCTAGACTATTAATTTGGACGCCTTCAGGAGAAGTCATGTCTTAGACTATTGTATTAGACGCCGTCAGAAAGTCCGGTCCTTGACTTGGACATTTTCAGGATGTTTTCGTATTCACTATATTTATTTCATCGATATTATTTTAATAGACTTGAACTATGGCTTGTTCAATTTTGAAATTAAAGTAACGTAATTATTAGAATAAACCTGAATAGGCAACGTAAACTATTTGCTAAAATTAATATTGTTTGTATAACTAAATTTTGTAATGAGACACCTAATTCTTTTTGCCCCCAATCAGGCGCTAGTGTCAGTGAAGTCACTGGATATATCAGATTGCTATATTTTTGAACTGATTTTTGCTAGAAGTGTTTTATTTGAATTGTATGAATTTAGCTGTTAAATGTAAACTCATCTTTTAGACGATGTTTTCTTATTTTAAACTGTTTGGTAAAGTAACGTAAATTTTTGCTGTTGTATTGATTTTGACTTTGAATATTTTCCAAATTATTTAATTGAATTCAGTTGTGATTTATCTAGACTCCTTCTGAATGTTATATAATTTTTATTAACAAGTAGGGATCTTGTTAACGTCCGTAGTCCGTAGTTGTGTCAACATTTAATAGTCCCGCAGGAGTTTGACCTATGGTCTGTAAGCCAAACTCTTGTGTTCCCCTAAATATCCGTACGATATTAAATTTAACTTCCCTTTTTTCTTTTTATGTCTGTATTCAATGTTGCGTAGCAGACAAATTTTGTATCAATTTAAAAGATGCTCATTAGGCTCTTTTCTTTTTGTAATCAATAATTATCTGACTAGATATTTGTAAAGTAATTTGTTCGGATAGTCAACACCTTAGGTTGTTTTGTCAATATTCCCTGTTGTGAAACTGACATTGTGTTGTTGAAACGAGTGAGTGTCTCTTCCAGACTGACCTAGTGGACTTAAGAACATGTTTCATGTTTGGAAACATTTACATGATAGTACCGCGCATTTGTTTAATATTATTTTCAACACAACCCCTGATGGATATTTGAGGCACTGTAAATTATTGTTTTAATTGTTACTATATTAAATAAAACATTTATATTGCTACCAAATTGTTGCTAATGTATTTCTACTTTATAACTTTTGTAGCTTACCCCCACTTTACCTTTTAGTCTAGTGTGGCCGTAGATAAGAGGTAGCGGAGTGGGTGGTAACAAGCGGCGATACATTGCTTACTAAATAGGTCACAAAGAAAAAACATGGCCAAGGCAAACAGGGCGTATAGTAACCCTAAATAAACACACAAAAAACAAAAAAAGATTTTACTTACCTTTCGCACGACTGATCATAAATAAAGCTGAGTAGTTCATGTCGGGTCGTTGATTGCTCCTTTAATTCTGGTTTTAATTTCAAAACTTGAACGGATACTGGATCTGCAAGATAGTTGAGTGCTGTAACACCCTTCATTAAAATGTTGTTACCCGTTTGTTCCAACACCACCGTACTTCCTCAATAAGTTCCTTTGCATTTGCCATAAACTTTATTATTGAACTTTCATTTACTAAAAAATGTATTGTTTCTATAAATATAAAGTAAACTTCCCCTTCTATCGAAATTACATGGTCCATTTTAGATGTTTTAAATTGAATATAATTACGTTACGAACACACAGCTCCAACAGAATGAGCTCTGAATTTGTAGTGTACAACCAAACAGTGGCGGAATTTAGAAATTATGCGCCCCACAGCACAACTATAATATGCACCCCGCCACCCACTAATATAATTTGCAAGTTTTTATTAGAGAAAAGATTTCTCTGAAAGATAATCAGGCATGTACAACTTGTATATGCCTTACAGTAGTTTTAGTTAACATTATGAAGAAGGGAAGACTGACGTCAGTTATAAAGCGATCGCAAGTATATTTATTTAAAAAGAAATATTGTCGTTCTGAATTTAACTTAAGACTATTTCGGTAATGTTTGTTAATAACTTATAAACATAATTATTAAAAACAAAATATTATAGTAAATATAATGTTATCCAAAATATGCCGCCACCCCTAGTCCCGTGCTTAGTGGGCCTATAGTATAAATCCGCTTCTGCAACCAAAGGGGTTTTATTTTAAAACCAACGTAGCTATGACCTATATAACAGCTAAGCTATAGCATGGCATAGTTAGCAACCTCATACTTAGATATTGAAACAATTTCTTTCAAATTAAAACCACATTTGGGCTTTGAGAGTTTTCGGCTTTCAGAACAGTCTATAATAATAGGAAAGAAAAATACCGCTATTAATATTGTTGTCTATCAAGGTGGCCACTCAAACTAAAATAAAATTAAACTATAACTCCTGCTTTTTTTTTGTGTAGTTTACGAATATGGCACCCCGGGAATCGAAATTGGTAGCTTTCTAATCTTTGATAAAATATTATAATATACCGCTATTCTGAGTCTTAAATGCATCACGCAAAGCTAATATGCTTAAAATCCACCAAACTGAATTGCTGAGAATAATACATAGAATTTAATAAATGATTATGACATGTGTAATAATGAACTTGAGATGTGTGTCAATTTCAGATCTTTTCAAACGTTCTAGTAAGACCCGCGTAGTTGCAGAACCAGGCGAGCCAGGCTCTATGAAATTAAACAAATACAATTTAAAAGTAATTCTACTAATGATTATAGGGCCTAGACCACATTTGCATAAACTCACATTACTTACGAGGAGGTTGGGCTCAAATCCAGACCGGGTGTACAGTGTTCTTTTTTGTTGTCTTTTTGCGAAAGGTTTTCCAGCTCTCCCTCAATGCAAATGCATATACATTTCCACTAAAACTTAACTCATGTTGCCCCACCATTTCAAACATAGGCGTTTCGGTGGACATAGCCCAAGATCTGAATATAAAGCTCATTTAGTCTATTTTGTCGGTGACAGAGAAGTCGGGGTTCAAATTCCGAACTGTTGTACTGAGGATATTTTTACTAATGATTTAATACCCTCCCTATCTGCAAATTCTCGTACATTACATACAAAACTATTCTTTCTTCATCTTTACATATAATAAATATAATGTATTATAGCTCGAACAGGGACTTATGCACGGTATATACATGAAAAATGGCCATGGGCGTAGTTTGGTTTAAAATAAGGGAAACAAATTTTCTAGCAAGGCCTACTTGTTTGTGTTCGACGCTACATAGAACGTAAAGCTTCATCATAATCTAGACGTGTTTTAATCACGTCTTACTGCCTGTTTAGGTTATACATATATAATATGATAATTACTTGAATGGGATCGGGATTAGGAAGGATGCATTTTAGAGGTAGTTCATCAGAATTGGCTTAGAGGGAGAGTGGGAAACAATCTAGAAAAAAAGCCACCCTCAATGGATACAACCGGGATTTGGACCCAAATCTCCCCGTCCTCAAAACCAGCCTAACACGAGAATGACGGATTATACCATGCGGCCACTGAGGCGAGTAATCTTTAAGTTGAAAATGTTCATGATCATAATACTTTCTTTATGATAAAGGGAAAACCAGATTTAATATATTGTTTAATAAAGGCCAACGCCTCGTCCGAATCAGTGGAGACGAGCAACGGGAGAGAATTGCCTGTGGTGGTGAAGTACAGTATGGACTAGGTGTACCCCGTGACTGCTACAGTAGCTGTGAAGTACAGTGGGGACTAGGTGTGCCCCGTGACTGCTACAGTAGCTGTGAAGTACAGTGGGGACTAGGTGCGCCCCGTGACTGCTACAGTAGCTGTGAAGTACAGTGGGGACTAGTTGTGCCTCGTGACTGCTACAGTAGCTGTGAAGTACAGTGGGGACTAGGTGTGCCCCGTGACTGCTACAGTAGTTGTGAAGTACAGTGGGGACTAGGTGTGCCCCGTGACTGCTACAGTAGCTGTGAAGTACAGTGGGGACTAGGTGTGCCCCGGGACTGCTACAGTAGCTGTGAAGTACAGTGGGGACTAGGTGTGCCCTGAGACTTCTACAGTAGCTGTGAAGTACAGTGGGGACTAGGTGTGCCCCGTGACTGCTACAGTAGTTGTGAAGTAGGGATAGCCTGTTGTGGTGAAGTACAGTGGGAACTAGGTGTGCCCCGGGACTGCTACAGTAGCTGTGAAAGTGACTGCTAGCGGGGCTCTAATGGAGCTTTGATAAGCCTAGCTAGCCAGTATTGGGTATGCAACTTGCTCTCAAAAATGGAACAAAAAGCCTCGGAAAACATAGATTTAAAGGGCATCAACCCGGCAAAGAAAATTGACTACGGATTGGTAGTGAGAAAAGAGGCGTTGGAGAGGCTTATGTTCCAAACAAATCCAGCTGGTTGCTGTTCATGATGATGAATAAAGGAATATAAAGTATTGCGATCATTTCCTTAATATATAATTAACATTAACTTTAAAATAAATCATAGTCTATGTATTAGTAACCAATCTTAACTAATATTGATCTTGCAACAACTAATCAATTATCTATTTATAAAGCTCTTATACTTAGAGTGACCAGCTCTGTGGTATAAGGGTCAGAGTAGTTGGTTAACGATATAGAGGTCCCGGATCCGATACCTGACGCTTCAGGGTTTGCTGAGAAGTAGCGGGTCTGAAACGAGGCCAACTCAGCCTCGAGAGGACACATGAAGAGCTACCTGAATGTACAAGTCGCGTCTACAGTCTAGAACACTTAGATTAATGGCTGGGGTGATCGTTGTGCTGACCACATGACACCCTTTATCCGCAGGATTTGGCACTCTCTTCACCAACAGACATCGCCGGTAGATTAGTCAATATGGCTTGACTGTGGGTTTACGCCATGGATTATTATAGTAATTATATTTAGAGTAACACGATTTTGCATTGAGAAGTACATCCAAAATTTTATATATATATATATATATTAAAATACATTACAAAACACTTAGTGCTGGGGTTCATAGCCTTCTCAATTTTGTTTTACATGTATTTCTTTACAATTTATAAAGGAGCTACAACTTAGTTTTGTTCATCTTGACGAATATTAAGCATAAAGTTTTTTAAGTAACGCAAGGTTGCTTACGATAACTGCATTATTGATAAGGTTGCAATATATTAACGCCAATGAGGGTAATAAAACTTCTTTTATAAGAAATAATGCTGCGTCATACTACCCAGCAGAAATATCGACATTTTTGTATCACTAAGGTAGGAATGAAGAAAGTATAATGTATAGTAATTCTCACTGTATTTGCATGGAGGTGGAGTGGGAAACCATCAAGGAAAATACATCTCAGTACACATAGGTCATATGTCAGAACAAGCTGGGTTTTGAAAAGTAAACACTCAACTCTAAGAAATGTCTTGTGGAATAGGGATAGAGTGAAAACATCACTTCCGGAACATGAATATTGTGAAGCCATGCCTACACGAGGCCAGTTGATGTCAGGTTAGACTGGCGTCAGTTTTCGAATCTACCTGTCAAATGGCCTCGTGTATACACGGCTTAAGTAAAGAATGAGTGAGGAAAATTTGGCTCGGTACTCCACTTCTG
Organism: Timema douglasi; assembly: GCA_901482245.1. Lineage (NCBI taxonomy): Eukaryota > Metazoa > Arthropoda > Insecta > Phasmatodea > Timematidae > Timema > Timema douglasi. The sequence goes on from CABEEJ010004415.1 coordinate 17,147, forward strand.
TTTAATTTTTCTTATCTGAGACTTTTCTTGGTAACACTTCTCACTTATATACAGCCAACAGCCACGACTATCTCCTCGGCCTCTGACACTCTAAAACCAGATCGAGACAAACTCTTTTCGAGGGTATGGAAAAGGAGGAAGAGGAAAACTCGCTAAGGAGTCAATATCATCTGGATTACCGGTGACGAAGATTTGGGTTCGAGTCCCGGATGGAATCACCCACTTTAATGGAAAAGATTTTTTATCTTTTTTCCAGGCATATGATGGTATAATTTCTTATGAAATATCTCATCATACTTATGTAGGGAGATTCAGATACTTTTGGGGGAAATTTTTGGCAAAAAGGGTGGACATCGACGTGACGCCCCCACCCCACCTCTTTGTCCCTTATTAATTGCATTGATTAATTAATTACACTAATTAATCGCTTTGGAATATTCAAAATGGCCACCAAAATACCTTAAAACGTTATGTGTAAATACAAGATGGTCCCCAAAAAACCTTACAACTTTATATGAAAATCCAATAAGACCATCCTATGCCTTACAATGTGATGTGGAAATTCGAGATGGCAGCCACCAAAATCAAAGATCACCACTCCTATACCTTATAATCAGAGGTGGAGCCAACCGGACCCCTAAAGCCCATCAACGTGACCTCATGATGACAAATTCCCTACGCGCAGCTACGAATTTACATCCTCTCTCCAGGTGAATCTTGATGCACTTGACATATTCTGAATACCTCCTCTACACCACATCCTCAACACCCTAACCTCATAACGGTAAATAACCCACGTTTCCTTGTAAGGTTATGAAATTTCTTCCCTTTGACTTACACATATTTTTGCTGCAAAATTCCCTTTTTGATACTATTCACGTTATTTTTGACAGGTTTTGTCCTTCAAGCCCTAGAACTAGAGATGGGCGATATATCACTGACTGTGATTTTTTCACCGATACCATTTGATCACTGATACTCCCAGTTACTCGATACCAAAAGTATCGGTGATTGAGATATCAGTGATACTCGAAATACTCGAAATACTCACAATACTCGAAATACTCGAAATACTCGCAATACTCAAAATACTTGAAATACTCGCAATATTCGCAATACTTGAGCTACGGAGCTAGTATTGTTTCTTTTTCTAGACACTCGAATAAATACTCGCTTCACGGCCTTTGTTATTCTTTTATTTTTTATTTTCTACCAACTAATTGATAATCGACCTTATTGACTGGCATGTTTTACGTGTTATTTCTATTTAAAACACTTGATCTCTTAGAGCTCATTTATCAAAAACAGTATATGATTGCTACGTAAAAATGACTTTAATAGCTTAAATGTTTCCTTCACTTCACATGCATTTTCAATATAAAACATTTGTTGTTAAGAGCAAAATTCAAAAGCAAGCTTAGCTTACTAAGCAAATCACATTTCGGATTCTTTATAAAAGTAGGCTACGAAAAAAATCATTTCTTTTTTTCGGTGATCCTATCCCCAAAATCGTAAATAATGAATTAAATAAGTAACAAAATAGAAAAAAATAGAAATAAACCTTAATATATTATTTACAGTGCGTTGATGATCCTCATAATCCTATAGTCTAATCTAAAGTGTGTTTATATAATAATTGATTAAATATTTTCTAGCATCTTATACTTATAGGTTTATTTGCTTCTAATAGATGTATAGCTCATCTACTATTATATGTACGGTATTTAAAATAAAATAACACTACAATAATATAATATATGACCTGCTTTCCAAACGTTTTCTAAACAAATCACCATTATGTTATTTTCATTTTTAATCTCACATAAATTTTAATTGTAGTGAAATAGATCACTAAATAAATTACACAATTACAAGAGTTTCTCATAGTACGTAAAATAAGTTAATATTGGTATTAAAGTTTAACATAATGTTTGTTGGACCACTAATTTTGCCCAAATTACATAACATTTCACTATAAAATAAAAAATAACATATTTTATTTCTCTATTTTTCAATTGTATTTAACTTCTTAAAACGCATACTTTTGTATTGACTGTACATTAGTCAGGCAACACGAAACCCGGAGATTAGTTAGCTGATTTCAATAATGTCAATGTCAGTGCCGAGTGCCGACAGAAAGAGCTTATCTTAAGTCTTTAAGTATCGAATTCCATTGCAAGCCGCCAAACTTCCAAGTAATTAGTTCTCCTTTCAAGTTCCAACCGACAACCGAATGTCATGGGATTATTCGAGTAAATAGTAAATACCCAGTACTCAGAAATACTCTATACTCAAAAATACTCCATACTCAAAAATACTCGATACTCGATTGTACGCGCCTACTAGGACAGCAGCTAAATACTAACAGTGAAAAATCACTGGTATAAATCACCGATATTTTAAAATCACAGTCACTGTATTCACTGATATCGTAAAATAACTGTTTTTCCCATCTCTACCTAGAACCCACAACGGTGAGTTACCCTTGACGAGTTTACACCTCCTACAACACGATGTCCCAACGTCACCAACACCTGGACCCCATAACGTTAAATTACTCTCGACGTCTGGACGCCCCACGAATACGACACCCTGGCACTCCCAACAACTCTAACCCATAGCAGTAAATCCCTGGCTCCCTGTTGCTCCTAGAAACTCGAACCCATATCAATAACTCCTCATCCTGACCCCCTCTCTCCCAACCAGTGCAGGTTTCGACAGGATTTCCACCTCCTTTCCTCTAACCCCTGGCTCCATACCCTCTCTCCTTTAACCCTCACGGCAATTTAGAAATGACGGAATGGGATTAAAAATAGATCTAAAATCTTATTATAAATAATTAAAGTTATATTTAACCTTATAGCATGACGTGGAAACTCAAAATGGCTCCTTACCTCCTCTTGTATGCAGCATATGCAGGTACCGATACGCACTCTCAACCCCGGGTTCTTTAGCCCTCAAGGTAAGATCAATGGTTCTCAAATCTAGGAGGTGATAGATTATTTTAATGTTGTTTATATGTTAGTCATGATGGGACTGAATATTTGTAATGAGATTTGTAATGAGATAAAACCTAACGGCACAAGATCTAAATTCTATAAGAACTAAACCCCATAAGACCTAACTTCACTGCACCTAATTGTATGTCTCCTAACTTTACTATACCTAAAAGCACTGTACCGTAAATTCATTTTTCATAGATTACTTAAAAATATCCTTAACTGTTCAAACAGGCAGTGGACCTAAAGGCACAAGACCTAAACTACATAAGACCTAACTTCACTGGACCTAATTTTATAAGACCTAAAGTCATAGCTCCTAAAATTTAGGTCTTGTGCACTGCATGACATCCGAATATTTTTTCAAATTAGTCCAACATTTTTAAAACCCATATGGCCCGCGATATCAAAAAGGTTGCCAACCTCTGGTCTCTGGCTTCACTCTCGCACTAGACTGTATTGCAAATGACAGGGAGATTAAGGTTAGATTCCGGTTGGATGCACTGAGGGTGATTTTTCCTAAACGTTTTCAACTATCATTCCAAGCAAATGTGGTTGCACTTCCTCTAGAATCAACTGTCTTCATCCCTAACACATTGGCGTAATTAAGCATAAATGCGTATAGCCCGAACGGGCAGTAGATGCAGTGCTAAAATAAACTAGGCTGGGAGTAGGAACAAATATAGTAACTGTGACAAAAAGGAGAGTAAAAGTGACGGGTCCAGTGGTGGACTAGTGGTGGTCATAATCGAATGATTTTAACAATTGAATAATCATTCGATTCTTTGAAAAATAATCGAACGAATTGAAAGAATCATTCGAATGATTTTGAGAAGTATTAAAGAGTCTGTAATAATCAGATGTTAGCTACTTCTAACTAAAAGCAGTTACTAGTTGCTCGTTTTGCTTCGTGCTACCATTCTCTTCAGTCTTCACCCTGCTGTCGAATTTACACACACGCATTCCTTTGCGTTTGCAGCTTATTAACACTTTTCTATTACTGTATTTAGTTACTCGTGCTAGTGTCAAAGATCAAAGTACAGTCACAATAAAATACTATAAAGTGAACGCATTAGTCACATAAGTATTTTGCAATTAATATAAATACTTTGGCATAAAATAAAGAACATACGGTTTCTTTCTACTTAAGAGTCGAAATAATTGATTCTTTAATATTTCCCAAACATAAATAGATATTTAAGTTTACAATCGTATTTATATATCAGGTAAGTGATAAAATACTTTTGAATTGAATATCTGAATCAATTACATACCTCCTGAAAGCTTCACTTAGAATCAAACACACAGTTAATACTCGACCAACGATGACGTGAGTTTGTTGGATAATTATATTTTGTGTTACAAAAATGAACAATTACTTCAATGAATAAAATTATAATATGAACTGAATATTATGGCTAGGCAATTTTTTTTAAATACATAAAAATTATATACTTATCTATTTAATAAATTTAAATCAACGTTAAAAAATTATCTCTCAAACAGTTCGTGCTATTTGCGTTTAGTTATTTAGGAAGTTAAAATTTAAAGGAAATGAAAAAGAACAATCTACGTAGTAATGTAGCAAAATAATCGAATCATTTTGTAATTATTTCGAATTATTTTTGGCTGATATTCGATTGTAAACTGTACAACCACTTAAAATTTGTATCATTTTAGCCTTAGAATCATTTGAGAGCGTAAGGTCGATTATTTTGTAGCAATTGGGACTATTTGTTGAATATGAACATAAAAGAAATGAAGACCTGTATAGAGATAGCCTGGAAACATTCATAATCATAAGGTGATTTTCCTCAGCACTTATGGCATGGAGAGGTAAGAGAATGAATCGGCCAGCTCGCGTCTAGTCAGATACTGTTTTAATTCGAATGACCTCGAATGAATCGATTACTCAGAATAATTTAATGAATCGATTCTATTCATCCGATTCTGCCCATCACTAGGTGAAACATTAGAAGATTGCTCCTGCATCACTAGAGGAGCAGTTTTTCCCATCCCTAATCACAGTGCTGTGACAAGACCAGAGAATAACCACTTTCTTTCTACTATACGACTCATAGATAAGGGATAGTATAGATCGATATCTCCTACGTATCGAGTATGGACAGTTTTCAGTGCTATCAGTGGCTGTAGGCGGTACTAAAAGTCAAACCTGCCCGTTGGCGCCACATTAAAATTTATTGTTGGAGTTTTTTGCTTGTTATAATTTCTTTCCAGTTATTAACTACAACTAGTAATCATAATATGTAAATATATATATAAAATTTAAATATTTAAAACATTTGCCTTATATCAGTTGTTGGTAAGAAGTATATAATTTTTTTTATATTTCCTAAAATTTATATTTATATTTAATATAATATATTTATATTTAACATATAATATATGTATATAAAATATAGCAAATAATTATACCTATATAATATATAGAGTTATATAAATATTATAATAAATTAGAATATATTTATATACTTCTTAATAACATCCGACTAAAAGCATCAGTTTCTATGTCAACCAAGTAGATGCATTTAAACCCACAAAACAAATGAGGGAAAATAGGGCGATACATAAATATAAATAAAAAATAAGTGTACGTCATAACAATTTGACTTATGGGTTTTCGACCCCCCTATCGTAACTCACCTAAAAATGATAGAGATGTGATTTCTTCACTCAAATTGTTCTGATAAAATGTAGTGTATAAAAATAAATATATATTGGGGGCGAGCTCCTGCCCCTTTACCATAATACCTCACCTAAAAATCAAAACGTTGCCATTTCTTCACTAGATTAGTTAGAATAAAGTTTAGGGCTTGCTTTCTAAGAAAAATACTTTAGGGGGGCTTTTGCTCAATTAAAAATGATAGATGTGATTTCTTCACTAAAATAGTTAATATAAACTGCACTTTATACACATTTAATTTTGGAGGACTTCTGCCCCTATGGACATAACTCCTCACCTAAAAATGAATGCGAAGGTATTTGGTAGATTAATTCGGGTAAGATGTTCTGTAGGGAAAGTTGGACATACACAAACATATGAGCCATATTGGTGATGAAGACTCACTCCTTACGAACAAATGACTATCGGCATCACCATCTCAGTTTCCATGGCAATCATTTGAGGTGGGGATGTAAGGGACGCGAGAAAAGTCTTTTTATTTTCTACTTGTGCCTAATGACAAAATATCATCAACAAACAACAATAGATGTATTTTGCTCTCAGTCCCACACTTAGTATACAAACAAAAGTAATTTTGAAAGCGAACAAATCCCTTTTTTGTTATTATGTTTTCAAATTACAAATTCCAGTATTGGCTTGTTGAGCCTACACACAGTATCATCATTGCGGTTTAAGCCCACATGTGCAATTCTTCTTTGATATCGCCATACAAAAAAGCACTTCGAACGACCATTTGATGGACTGGTGAACCTAACTTATTTGTAACAGCCAATACAATACGAAATGTTGTAATTTTCGCTAGAGGAGCATACACATCATACATATCAAAACTTTAACTTTGCTAGAACCCTTTGGCTACCACCCGTGCTTTAAGTTGAGATAGGTTTCCCACATTGTTATGTTTCACTCTGTAGACTCACCTACTATATATTACAGGTTTGTTTCCTGAAGTTGGCACTTATATCCACGTGTTGTTTTCAAGTAGTACACTTAATTCTTTGTCCATAGCATCTTTCCACTCATCAGAGTAAACACTATTTATTGCCTCTTAATATGAGTTTGGCTCTTGAATCATGCTTATAAAACTAATTTCATAATCTTTGTGCCATACAGGATTCTTTATAAATTGCTTCTCTTTCTACGTCACAGCTTTCTTTTGATTTTTCTTGCGTTTCAGGCTCACAATCCTCATCACTGCTGTATGATTTACCCTACAGATTTTCAACCCCCTCCCGAACTTTATCATTGATTTGACGTGGCTCATTGTCTTTTCCAAATGCTACATCATTTCTTACTTCCACTGTGTTTGTGTTGGGAAAGTAAATCCAGTACTCTTTTGAATTATCTCCGCAAACAACAAACAGTCTATTCACATTCTATGGGTCCCCTTTCCGGCGTCTCTGTTTGGAGACATGTACATTTACTTGTGAGCCATATATCTTTAACTTGTTTACATAATAAATTTCGTGAAACCAGAGTCCATATGGAGTTTTGTCAAGCACATTGCTTCTTCCTTGTCTGTTTAACATAAATGTGGCTGTGTTGACCGCTTTAGCCATCAGATTTTTATTTACGCTTTTAGCCATTAACATGGACTTAAAGGCTTTCACAATGGTACGATTATCCCTTCCCATTTGTTCAGGAGTATACGCTACAGATATCTGGTGTTTAACGCCTTTATCAACAAAAATCCCTCTCAGTTCACTGTTTACAAACTCAATTCTATTATCAGTTCGTAATATTTTCACTCGATTTCCCGTGGCTAGGTTTAAAACATGGTTCTCATTGTTTGCCAGTTCACTTTTATTTTTGAGGAAATACACATGTCTGTAACCACAATAATCGTACTTTATTAACTGAAAGTACTTTGAACCACCAAGCGATGGCACTTCCGTTGGTCCGCACACATACATGTGTACAAATTCACAAGTTCGCGTCATTGACATTTCACTTCGCTTGAATGGTAATTTATGAATTTTTCCTTTTAAACAACCATCACAACTTTTTACATCTTCTACATATGTTATATTATTTTTGCTCAATCTCTTCTTCACATATTCCACATTCTGATGACCTAGACGTCCATGACACTCTGTTAGACTGTCCTTCCCAAAGCCTATAGCAACATGTTCATTTGAACTAAAATGCATAATATACATCGTGTTATGTCTATGGCCGATTGCAGACACTTTACCGCCTTTTATTATTTTACACAACTGACTGTCGAAAGTCATTTGATATCCTCTGTTCATAACACTCTTCACTGAAAATAAGTTCACCGTCATTTTAGGTACATACAATACATGGTTCAAACTATTGCTTCTCTTATGCAGTAATCTATTTAATCGAACTTTACATCCATTAATATGATAACCAATATTTTTACAAAAACAGTGTGATGGTATACCGTCTCGCTTGAAATGACCCGTTTTACCACATGTGAAACATTTGACCGAACTTTGGTAAATCTTGCAAGCCAACGCCACTGAAGTCCCTGCAGTTGCCGGTACATAAATCTCATGTTGCCGCTCCTCCTCAGTGAGTAGGCCTGCTTTCGAACCATTGATGCTTTGTTATTCCGTTAGTACAGACTCCCAGGCTGCGACAAAATGTTTGAACTTACTTGGTAACGACATGAGTATCTTCGTGATTAACATTTGTCAGAATTTCTTTTCCTCCCAGGTGAGCTGTTTTTCCTCTGATATCTTCGAGCTTCGCAAAACCAAAAGTTAAAATGTCTTCTTTTTCTGCACACGTCATCAAAAAAGAATTTCTGTTGTTTTAGGTGTAAACTGGTTTCAGACTTTCTCTAATATACCTCTATCAGTTTTGTTAACATTTCCACAGCTGATGACGTGTTGATTACGTGCACTTTAACTTTTTCGCTCAGATGTGTTACGATAATTCCTTGAGCCTTCAAGTGGTGGATTAAAAATGTTTGTGCCCCTTGGCACAATTATAATATGCGCCCTCCCCCATTTTTTGTTTAGATCAAAGGCTTTAAGAAGTTTTGATGAAAATAGGTGTTGGGGAGGGAAGCGGGTGGAAGTTAGTATTCGAGAAAAGATTTATACGAAGGAAAATCATGCATGTATAGTACATGCCCTGCTTGAGTTAACATTATGAAGAAGGCGAGACTGACCTCAGTTACAAAGCGATTGCAAAGTACAGTTATTTAAAAAGAAATACGTTCTTTCTGACCTAAATTTGAACTATTTCGATATTGTTAGTCAATAATTTTTAAACGTAATTATTAAAAACAAAATTTTATAATAAAAATAAAAATAATGTAATCCAAAATGTGCCGCTTCCTAAAGTCACCGCCCCTAGGCTCGCAACTAGGGGGCCTATAGTGTGGATCCGCTTCTGGAGCTTTCCCATCCTTTGAGATCAGTCGGAGTAATTTGTAGCTGTTTCCGCCGGTTTTTGTTATCTCCCTCTGACCACGCTATATAAATCCATTGCGTGTAGTATAAATTTAATTTGGAAATTTCAGGCATTTCAATATGAGCTTCCGTCTAACTTCGCACCCGTGTTTAATTACATTTTGTCCATAATGGTTGCAATTTTTAAAAATATAAGGATACTACCATACTATCTGCCGAGAGACGATCACCACGACGTGTTACACAAAAGCATTTTCCGAATCCATTTGTATCCATTCAATCCGCGCTATCTGAGCCAAAAACATATTACAGTAATTATTAGAAAGGTTCGTGGGATTAAATAAATGACTATAGTAGCTGGTTTAAATAGTGCTTGTATATTTTAACCATAATAATATATTTCCAACAAGACGACCACGTGCTTACATGAAAGATTACTGACCAGAAGAGGTTGATACATTACAGTGTTGCAAATAAAGTCCAAACATGATTATTCTGCCATTTTCACCATTATTACTGTAACGATGTTACAAAAAGAAGAACAATAAGCTGCATCAAATGGGAGAACACTCACCCTCTGCCTTGTGGACATAAACACTGGAGCACATGTGCTGCGACCTCCTCTCCCTAGAACTCAATCCCACTGACTATATGAAGATACGATCCGACTGTCCACTCGTGAAGGAAGCCCCGCTCAGAAACAAACGAGTGACGACAACCCCACCAGTTTAGTTTCCGTTTCCTCCGCCTGGGTGGTTCCAAGAGCTCCTACGAGTTCCTAGAGTCCCCACAATCCTTCCTAAGTGCTGCTTGTCTCCCCTTTTCCGATCCATGTTTGCCCTCTTTCTGTGGGCATGTCATGCATTTTTTGTAGGCTATATTTTGAGATGTTTTCTTACATGGTTACTCATTGTATCCTGGCTTACTAGGTGAGAGTGGCAATTAAGCTTGGACTTAATTATATTCTTCAAAATTCTCTCTCAGTTATATCATGGGGAACCTTTCCAAATTATTGATTTCGGACTTATTAATTTAAATTTCTATTTCTGGATGTGGTCTTTTTGGTATCAGCGTGGTTGATTTGCAACCACATACCCTTTTGTATTTTTACTGCTAGGAGAACCTTCGGTTCGCCTATGGAACGTAACTTCTGTTTCGCTGGTCGGTGGCTTGCGTCTATTAGCGATCTTGCCAACCGTCTGATTAGCAGTTGATGTTTACTGGGAATATTTTTAGTATGTTTTACTTAGACAGTTTAAATTAACATATGGTTATGTGGGGACCAAGCACTTTAACTTTAAGATATGTACTTTATCTTTAACTCATTCGAACCTATGATAAGTAGTGGTGGTAAAACCAAATAGATTTTATGTGAGTAAATAATTACTTGATATTATAAATTTACATTTATTCATGTGTGAATAAAGGACTTTAACCATAAACTATATGCTCATTAAAATTATTGCTTTGTAGAATAATGTTTGATTGGACGAGAAGCAAGCTCTTAAACTTTAGCGTAGTGCTTTGTATCTTCGAGAGCACTGAATTACATTAGATTGCTATGGGAAAGCGTTATAATTTGGTTCCATAGATTTATCTCTTATCACTTAATGTCTTTAAACACCTGTTTGGGCTGAGAACATATATTTTTAGTATTGCTCTAATTAAACTTTGATGTATTTGGGCATTGTTTGGATTGTAAGGTTCTTCTAGGAATAGCATTTATTATGTACCTACACTTCAGTTACGTTAGAGTACGTATTATTAGCGCCTGTGTGTAATGTACTTAGTAAATGATGCTTATATTATGCCCGTTGGGGTCTTTAACTGTACAGTCAAAAATACCTTAACCGTTAGGCGGCGGATTTATTATATTTAGAAGGTGTTACATTATCTAAAAAGACATTATGATAGAACAAATTCTTGCACCAGATGACTATATATAATAAATAAAGTTTAATTCTCATTTTGACCTTTGAGTCGTAATTTGTTCTTGGATATCCTTGATGGTAGTTATAGTTGTCTCTCACTTTAAACTTAACTTGGCGAGTATACTAATTAATATCAATATTTAATTCTAGTCATATTTATTATAATATGTTGTATTTAACTACAAATCTTCGACTTGTAATGCCTTGGGCGGTACCTTGGCATTTGTAATATTTTTTGTATATCTTCTATTTCCAATATGTCAAATAAAATAAATACTGTTATTCTCTGGTAGCTTCTATATTCATACAGTAAGCCCCTGGATACCCTCAGTCAATCACTATTCAAACAGCAATCCTCTGGAGACCCCCATTCAATCACTATTCAAACAGCAATTTCCTGGAGATCCTCATTCAATAGTGTGTCTTCTTCCAAGACCACTATAAATAGTTTTCCTCTCTAAGTGGGATAAGACTTAATGGCACCCTCCCTATTACATTAATTCTAGCATTTTAAGATTGTTCTTAATGGCGATATTTTTTTACTTTTTTTTTCACAAATTATATACTTATATACATATATAAAATTGACTCTCTCTTTCAACAGAAAAACCATATTGGATGAAAACGAAAGAGACCAAAGCCAAAATAGGTGCGTTGTAATAGATTTATAATTCCATATATATTTACTTTGGTGGATCTACTGATTTTGTAGGATTCTAGTTAGTTTTGTTATGTTTTTATATATCTTTGATTTTTATTTTACGCTCGTAGGGGAGAACCTTGAGATATGGTGAACTATTTTTTATTTATTTTTATCCATGCCATACTTTATATAATTTTTTTTTTCTACTTAAATATCAAAGTTGCAATTTTGAAGACAAGGTTAATATTAAGTAAATTTTAAAATTAGCATGGAAAACATTTTATGCAACGAAACTGTTTATTTTACATAATTTATCTAGTAAGAAAAATTTATAACATCAAACCGCCATTATAATTCGTTTGCAAGCTTTGAGAAAAAAGGAGAATACCGTGCTACCATCTAGCGGATAGCCTGCTAGTGAAAATGACGTATGTTTAAATAGTATATCAAAACAGGTCCGTAAAGTTGGCAGCACCACTAACGGCACAAATTCTGAAACCTACTCCAATATTTAGAGCTAAATCGGTGCATGAAGGAAATTCTATCCTTTGAATCTGTGCCATGATAATTTTAAATCAAACACTTAAAAACTTTGTAGCTTCACGCTGCATTTCTCTTTCCCCTCTCAATACATTATGCTGCTCTTTGAGTGAATGCCTCACCCAGGGGTGGGAAACCTTTTGATACCACAAGTCCGAATCACATCTTCCTTCCCTGATTCCTATTAAGACTTAACTCTGATTTTACTGTTATACCGTAAATTTTTACAAACTTTTACCAAAATTTAATAGTGCGCTAAAATTATATAGATCGATGAGATTGGTTAATTAATATCAAAAATGTATGCTTTAAAATGATTTTTTATTTTAATTAATTTAAATACACACCATTTGCTAATGTATCTCTACATATGATTTCTTATTGTTTTGTGTTTTTCCACATATTCAAGAATCCCCTAAAATACTTAGAAAGCTGAAATTATGCACAGTGATAATATTGACTTGGTGTCATAGTGTTTCATAAGTAGTGGATGAATTGACAGTTCCAGGCCACTTTCTCCCATTGATCCACACCGCACCCCGTGAAGTGATCCTCACCGCACCCCGTCTAAGGAAGTTTACTTTCTCCTGGATGCCCGATGCTAGTGGCTCCTGGCGGTGAGGGAGAGCACCGCTCCAACTTGACCTTGACCTCCTTTCAGTGAGTCCCAACCCTCCACATGCTGTGTAAGTAAGTAGGATTACTTTCTCCCTGTAGACGCTTGGCGAGGCGACACTTTCTCACTGTAGACACTTAGCAAGGTGACTCAACCTGTGGGCCTCTTTTCCTAAGTGTTGATTACCCCTACCAACCCAATCCCCTACCACCCCCTCCTCTACAACCCGCTCCCCATACAACCCCCCTCCTCTACATAGGATAGGTTTGTCCTGCACGAGGTACGTCCTGCACAGAAACCTAAACTTTTAGTCGCCTTTTACGACAAGCAGGGGTTACTGCGGGACTATTCTAAGCCCCGTCCCGCAGGGGGGAGCGTGTCTCAAAGTTACAGCCATATAAATAGAATAGATGATATGTATTATCAGTTTATCGCACAATTAGTAGTAAAAGTAGGATTGAGTGGTATCATATTTTCCCTCTCATTGCTATTCTGTGGAAATATTTGAATCAAATTGGTCTTCTCCTCCCATGTAGGGGTTGTATTATCTTGCTACAAAAGGATAATTAATATTAATTTGACTATGCTCTGCAGTAGAATAACTCTTCACCAGTGACATTGAAACCACAGGAATTGTCATTTCCCCTAACAGAACGTATATTTTCTTTGGGGACAACCTAGCATAAAAACCACACATGCTTATTTTACATTATGGCCTATTTTAAATTATCGCTTATTTATTAGTGAGTTATCTAATTTTATTTTCTCTAATAAATGCGACTATCTATATATATATGTATATATAAGTCAAGAGTATGGGAAGAAATTAGCACAATATAAAAGTCTAAAGAGGCTTATGTGCTTAAAGCCCCTCCTACTATTAGGCTCAAATTGTAAAATTCTAAAGGCTCTTCGTTGGGTAACCAATTGAAGAATTTCTCTTCTTTCACCTATGACGATTTAATTCCCCTCATTTGGGCAAAATTTACAGAAACATACTTAAAGACGACTTGGAATTTTGATATTTATCCCTGGCTAGCTCAGCTACTCTTATCGACGCGAAGGAAATTCCCATTTATACAATAAATATAAGTGGATCAGTTCTATATTAATTTATTGTTAGAGTATTCCTTTATATTCCTCATTATTGTATGCTTTTAGTTAGACCGTTTCATAACCCATTGCGTCCAGATTGCTTCCATCACCTATCTCGATAATTTTAATAATGGATAGTTCAGTGTATGTTGCAAATATTTCCTTAACGTGGCACATTTGTTCACTCGCCCCGGTATCAACTAACCAATATTGGTTATTATTGAAGTTGGACATATATTTTTAGTATTGCTCTAATTAAACTTTGATGTATTTGGGCATTGTTTGGATTGTAAGGTTCTTCTAGGAATAGCATTTATTATGTACCTACACTTCAGTTACGTTAGAGTACGTATTATTAGCGCCTGTGTGTAATGTACTTAGTAAATGATGCTTATATTATGCCCGTTGGGGTCTTTAACTGTACAGTCAAAAATACCTTAACCGTTAGGCGGCGGATTTATTATATTTAGAAGGTGTTACATTATCTAAAAAGACATTATGATAGAACAAATTCTTGCACCAGATGACTATATATAATAAATAAAGTTTAATTCTCATTTTGACCTTTGAGTCGTAATTTGTTCTTGGATATCCTTGATGGTAGTTATAGTTGTCTCTCACTTTAAACTTAACTTGGCGAGTATACTAATTAATATCAATATTTAATTCTAGTCATATTTATTATAATATGTTGTATTTAACTACAAATCTTCGACTTGTAATGCCTTGGGCGGTACCTTGGCATTTGTAATATTTTTTGTATATCTTCTATTTCCAATATGTCAAATAAAATAAATACTGTTATTCTCTGGTAGCTTCTGGATTATTATTTATCACGCTTCCTGGCAAGTTAAGGTNGTTACTTTCTCCTACCCTCACACCATTCTACCAACAGCAATAGTACTAGGACAGACAGGATGGTGACAAGTTACTTTCTCCTACCCTCACACCATTCTACCAACAGCAATAGTACTAGGACAGACAGGATGGTGACAAGTTACTTTCTCCTACCCTCACACCATTCTACCAACAGCAATAGTACTAGGACAGACAGGATGGTGACAAGTTACTTTCTCCTACCCTCACACCATTCTACCAACAGCAATAGTACTAGGACAGACAGGATGGTGACAAGTTACTTTCTCCTACCCTCACACCATTCTACCAACAGCAATAGTACTAGGACAGACAGGATGGTGACAAGTTACTTTCTCCTACCCTCACACCATTCTACCAACAGCAATAGTACTAGGACAGACAGGATGGTGACAAGTTACTTTCTTCTACCAACATAACAATCTACCAACAGCAATAGTACTAGGACAGACAAGATGGTGACAAGCAATTTTATTATACACACACATCATTCTACCCACAGCAATAGTACTAGGACAGACAGGATGGTGACAAGTTACTTTCTTCTACCCACACACCATTCTACCAACAGCAATAGTACTAGGAAAGACAGGATGGTGACAAGTTACTTTATTCTACCCACACACCATTCTACCAACAGTAATAGTACTAGGACAGACAGGATGGTGACGGATTACTTTCTTCTATCCACACACCATTCTTCCAACAGCAATGGTACTATGACAGACAGGATGATGACGGATTAGGTTCTTCTACCAACACACCATTCTACCAACAGCAATAGTACTAGGACAGACAGGAATGGTGAAAAGTTACTTTCTTCTACCCCCACACCATTCTACCATCAGCAATGGTACTAGGACAGACAGGATAATGACAAATTAGGTTCTTCTACCAACACACCATTCTACCAACAGCAATAGTACTAGGACAGACAGGATGATGACGGATTAAGTTCTTATACCCACAAACCATTCTACCAACAGCAATAGTACTTGGACAGACAGGATGATGACGGATTACTTTCTTCTACCCACACACCACTATACCAACAGCAATGGTACTAGGACAGACAGGATGATGACAAATTACATTCTTATACCCACACACCATTCCACCAAAAGCTATGGTACTAGGACAGACAGGATGGTGACAAGTTTCTTTCTTCTACCCACACACCATTCCACCAACAGCATTAGTACCAGGACAGACAGGATGGTGACAAGCTACTTTCTTCTACCCACACACCATTCTACCAACAGCATTAATTAGTACTAAGACAGACAGGATGGTGACAAGTTTCTTTCTTCTACCCACACACTATTCCACCAACAGCATTAGTACCAGGACAGATAGGATGGTGACAAGCTACTTTATTCTACCCACACACCATTCTACCAACAGCATTAGTACTAGGACAGACAGGATGATGACGGATTACGTTCTTCTACCCACACACCATTCTACCAACAGCAATGGTACTTGGACAGACAGGATAGTGACGGATTACATTCTTCTACCCACACACCATTCCACCAACAGCAATGGTACTAGGACAGACAGGATGGTGACAAGCTACTTTCTTCTACCCACACACCATTCTACCAACAGCATTAGTACCAGGACAGACAGGATGGTGAAAAGTTATTTTCTTCTAACCACACACCATTCCACTAACAGCAATGGTACTAGGACAGACAGGATGATGACGGATTACATTCTTATACCCACACACCATTCCACCAACAGCCATGGTACTAGGACAGACGGGATGGTGACAAGTTACTTTCTTCTACCCACACAACATTCTACCAACAGCAATAGTACTAGGACAGACAAGATGATGACAAGTTACATTCTTCTACCCACACACACTTCTACCAACAGCAATGGTACTTGGACAGACAGGATAGTGACGGATTAATTTCTTCTACCCACACACCATTCCACCAACAGCAATGGTACTTGGACAGACAGGATGGTTACAAGTTACTTTCTTCTACCCACACACCATTCCACCAACAGCATTAGTACCAGGACAGACAGGATGGTGACAAACTACTTTCTTCTACACATACAGCATTCCACCAACAGCAATGTTAATAGGACAGACAGGATGGTGACAAGTTACATTCTTCTACCCACACAACATTCTACCAACAGCAATAGTACTAGGACAGACAGGATGGTGAAAAGTTATTTTCTTCTACCCACACACCATTTCACCAACAGCAATGCTACTAGGACAGACAGGATGGTGACAAGTTACTTTCTTCTACCCACACACCGTTCTACCAACAGCATTAGTACTAGGACAGACCGGATGGTGACAAGTTACTTTCTTCTACCCACACACCATTCCACCAACAGCATTAGTACCAGGACCGACAGGATGGTGACGGATTACTTTCTTATACCCACACACCATTCTACCAACAGCATTAGTACTAGGACAGACAGGATGGTGACATGTTACTTTCTTCTATCCACACACCATCCCACCAACAGCAATAGTACTAGGACAGACAGGACGGTGACAAGTTACTTTCTTCTACCCACGCACCATTCCACCAACAGCATTAGTACCAGGACCGACAGGATGGTGACGGAGTACTTTCTTCTACCCACACACCATTCTACCAACAGCATTAGTACTAGGACAGACAGGATGGTGACATGTTACTTTATTTTATCCACACAGGATCCCACCAACAGCAATAGTACTAGGACAGACAGGATGGTGACAAGTTACTTTCTTCTACCAAGACACCATTCTACCGACAGCATTAGTACCAGGACAGACAGGATGGTGACGGATTATTTTCTTCTACCCAAACACCATTCCACCAACAGCATTAGTACTAAGACAGACAGGATGACGACGGATTACGTTCTTCTACCCACACACCATTCCACCAGCAGCTATAGTACTAAGACAGACAGGATGGTGACGGATTACTTTCTTCTAACCACACACCATTCTACTAACAGCAATAGTACTAGGACAGACAAGATTGGGAAGGATTACTTTCTTCTACCCACACACGATTCTAACAACAGCAATGGTACTAGGACAGACAGGATGATGACGGATTACTTTCTTCTACCCACACACCATTCTACCAACAGCTTTAGTACCAGGACCGACAGAATGGTGACGGATTACTTTCTTCTAACCACACACCATTCCAACAACAGCATTAGTACTAAGACAGACAGGATGATGACGGATTACATTTTTTTCCCCACACACCATTCCACCAGCAGCAATAGTACTAAGACAGACAGGATGATGACGGATTACGTTCTTCTACCCATACACCATTCCACCAGCAGCTATAGTACTAAGACATACAGGATGGTGACGGATTACTTTCTTCTACCCACACACCATTCCACCAGCAGCAATAGTACTAAGACAGACAGGATGGTGACGGATTACGTTCTTCTACCAACACACCATTCTACCAACAAAATTAGTACCAAGACAGACAGGATGGTGACAAGCTACTTTCTTCTACCCACACACCATTCTACCAACAGCATTAGTACTAGGACAGACCGGCTGGTGACAAGTTATTTTCTTCTACCCACACACCATTTCACCAACAGCAATGGTACTAGGACAGAATGGATGGTGACAAGTTACTTTCTTCTACCCACACACCATTCTACCAACAGCATTAGTACTAGGACAGACCGGATGGTGACAAGTTATTTTCTTCTACCCACACACGATTCTAACAACAGCAATGGTACTAGGACAGACACGATGATGACGGATTACTTTCTTCTACCCACACACCATTCTACAAACAGCATTAGTACCAGGACCGACAGGATGGTGACGGATTATTTTCTTCTACCCACACACCATTCCACCAGCAGCTATAGTACTATGACAGACAGGATGGTGACAAGCTACTTTCTTCTACCCACACACCATTCTACCAACAGCATTAGTACTAGGACAGACCGGCTGGTGACAAGTTATTTTCTTCTACCCACACACCATTTCACCAACAGCAATGGTACTAGGACAGAATGGATGGTGACAAGTTACTTTCTTCTACCCACACACCATTCTACCAACAGCATTAGTACTAGGACAGACCGGATGGTGACAAGTTACTTTCTTCTACCCACACACCATTCTACCAACAGCAATAGTACTAGGACAGACAGGATGGTGACAAGTTACTTTCTTCTACCCACACACCATTCTACCAACAGCATTAGTACCAGGACAGACAGGATGGTGAAAAGTTATTTTCTTCTAACCACACACCATTCCACTAACAGCAATGGTACTAGGACAGACAGGATGATGACGGATTACATTCTTATACCCACACACCATTCCACCAACAGCCATGGTACTAGGACAGACGGGATGGTGACAAGTTACTTTCTTCTACCCACACAACATTCTACCAACAGCAATAGTACTAGGACAGACAGGATGGTGACAAGTTACTTTCTTCTACCCACACACCATTCTACCAACAGCAATAGTACTAGGACAGACAGGATGGTGAAATATTATTTTCTTCTACCCACACACCATTCCACCAACAGCAATGGTACTAGGACAGACAGGATGGTGACAAGTTACTTTCTTCTACCCACACACCATTCCACCAACAGCATTAGTACCAGGACAAACAGGATGGTGACGGATTACTTTCTTCTACCCACACACCATTCTACCAACAGCAATGGTACTAGGACAGACAGGATGATGACGGATTACTTTCTTCTACCCACACACCATTCTACCAACAGCAATAGTACTAGGACAGACAGGATGGTGACAAGCTACTTTCTTCTACCCACACACATCTACCCACACACCATTCTACCAACAGCATTAGTACTAGGACAGACCGGCTGGTGACAAGTTATTTTCTTCTACCCACACACCATTCTACCAACAGCAATAGTACTAGGACAGACAAGATGGTGACGGATTACTTTCTTCTACCCACACACCATTCTACTAACAGCAATGGTACTAGGACAGATAGGATGAGGACGGATTAGGTTCTTCTACCAACACACCATTCTACCAACATCAATGGTACTAGGACAAACAGGATGGTGACAAGTTACTTTCTTCTATCCACACACCATTCTACTAGCAGCAATAGTACTAGGACAGACAGGATGGTGAAAAATTACTTTCTTCTACCCCCACACCATTCTACCATCAGCAATGGTACTAGGACAGACAGGATGATGACGGATTACGTTCTTCTACCAACACACCATTCTACCAACAGCAATGGTACTAGGACAGACAGGATGATGACGGATTACTTTCTTCTACCCACACACCATTCCACCAGCAGCAATAGTACTAAGACAGACAGGATGGTGACAAGTTACTTTCTTCTACCCACACACCATTCCACCAACAGCAATGGTACTAGGACAGACAGGATGGTGACAAGTTACTTTCTTCTACCCACACACCATTCCACCAGCAGCAATAGTACTAAGACAGACAGGATGATGACGGATTACGTTCTTCTACCAACACACCATTATTACCAACAGCAATAGTACTAGTACAGACAGGATGGTGAAAAGTTGTTTTCTTCTACCCACACAGCATTCCACAAACAGCAATAGTACTAGGACAGACAGGATGGTGACAAGTTACTTTCTTCTACTCACAGACCATCCCACCAACAGCAATAGTACTTGGACAGACAGGATGGTGTTAAGTTACTTTCTTCTACCCCCACTCATTCTACCATCAGCAATGGTACTAGGACAGACTGGATGGTGTCAAGTTACTTTCATCTACCCACACACCATCCCACCAACAGCATTAGTACCAAGACAGACAGGATGGTGACAAGTTACTTTCTTCTACCCACACACCATTCCACCAACAACAATAGTATTAGGACAGACCGGATGGTGACAAGTTACTTTCTTCTACCCCCACACCATTATTCCATCAGCAATGGTACTAAGACAGACAGGATAATGACGGATTACATTCTTATACCCACACACCATTCCACCAGCAGCAATGGTACTAGGACACACAGGATGGTGACAAGTTACTTTCTTCTATCCACACAATCTACAATCAGCATTAGTACCAGGACAGACAGGATGGTGACGGATTATTTTCTTCTACCCACACACCACTCTAATAACAGCAATGGTACTAGGACAGACAGGATGATGATGGATTACGTTCTTCTACAAACACACCATTCTACCAACAGCAATGGTACTAGGACAGACAGGATGGTGACACGTTAATTTATTCTACCCACACAATCTACAATCAGCATTATTACCAGGACAGACAGGATGGTGACTTATTACGTTCTTCTACCAACACACCATTCTACCAACACCATTAGTACTAGGACAGACAGGATGATGATGGACTACGTTATTCTACCAACACAACATTCTAACAACAGCAATAGTACTAGGACAGACAGGATGGTGACAAGTTACTTTCTTCTACCCCCAGACCATTCTACCATCAGCAATGGTACTAGGACTGACAGGATGATGATGGATTACGTTCTTCTACAAACACACCATTCTACCAACAGCAATAGTACTAGGACAGACAGGATGGTGACAAGTTACTTTCTTTTACCCACAAACCATCCCACCAACAGCAATAGTACTACGACAGACAGGATGGTGATAAGTTACTTTCTTCTACCCCCACACCATTCTACAATCAGCAATGGTACTAGGACTGACAGGATGATGATGGATTACGTTATTCTACCAACACACCATTCTACCAACAGCATTAGTACTAGGACAGATAGGATGATGATGGACTACGTTCTTCTACCAACACACCATTCCACCAACAGCAATGGTACTAGGACAGACAGGATGATGATGGACTACGTTTTTCTACCAACACACCATTTTACCAACAGAAATGGTACTAGGACAAACAGGATGATGAGGGACTACGTTCTTCTACCAACACACCATTCTAACAACAGCAATGATACTAGGACAGACAGGATGTTGATGGACTACGTTCTTCTACCAACACAACATTCTACCAACAGCAATGGTACTAGGACAGACAGGATGTTGACAAGTTACTTTCTTCTAGCCACACACCATTCTACCAACAGCAATAGTACTAAGACAGACAGGATTGTAACAAGTTACTTTCTTCTATCCACACACCATTCCTTCAACCAGCAATAGTACTAGGGCAGACAGGATGGTGACAAGTTTCTTACTATTATCCACACACCATTCTACCAGCAGCAATAGTACTTTGACAGACAGGATGGTGACAAGTTTCTTTCTTCTAGCCACACACCATTCTTCAAACAGCAATAGTACTAAGACAGACAGGATTGTAACAAGTTACTTTGTTCTATCCACACACCATTCCTTCAGCAGCAATAGTACTAGGGCAGACAGGATGGTGACAAGTTTTTTACTATTATCCACACACCATTCTACCAGCAGCAATAGTACGAGGACAGACAGGATGCTGACAAGTTACTTTCTTCTAGCCACACACCATTCTACCATCAGCTATGGTACTAGGACAGACAGGATAATGATGGACTACGTTCTTCTACCAACACAACATTCTACCAACAGCAATAGTACTAGGACAGACAGGATGGTGACAAGTTACTTTCTTCTAGCCACACACCATTCTAACCAACAGCAATAGTACTAGGACTGACAGGATGATGATGGATTACGTTCTTCTACCAACACAACATTCTACCAACAGCAATAGTACTAGGACAGACAGGATGTTGACAAGTTACGTTCTTCTACCAACACAACATTCTACCAACAGCAATAGTACTAGGACAGACAGGATGGTGAACAAGTTACTTTCTTCTACCCACACACCATTCTACCAGCAGCAATGGTACTAGGACAGACAGGATGTTGACAAGTTACTTTCTTCTAGCCACACACCATTCTACTATCAGCAATGGTACTAGGACAGACAGGATGATGATGGACTACGTTCTTCTACCAACACAACATTCTACCAACAGCAATAGTATTTGGACAGACAGGATGTTGACAAGTTACGTTCTTCTACCAACACAACATTCTACCAACAGCAATAGTACTAGGACAGACAGGATGGTGACAAGTTACTTTCTTCTATCCACACACCATTCTACTAACAGCAATAGTACTAGGACAGACAGGATGGTGACAAGTTACTTTCTTCTACCCACACACTATTCTACCTACAGCAATAGTACTATGGCAGACAGGATGTTGACAAGTTACTTTCTTCTACCCACACACCATTCTACCAGCAGCAATGGTATTAGGACAGACAGGATAATGATGGACTACGTTCTTCTACCAACACAACATTCTACCAACAGCAATAGTACTAGGACAGACATGATGGTGACAAGTTACTTTCTTCTATCCACACACCATTCTACCAACAGCATTAGTACCAGAACCGACAGGATAGTTATTAGTTACCTTCTTCTAACCACAAACAACTCTACCACCAGCAGAAGTACCGCCAGGACATGGCCTATAAGCAGCACGCACAGGATCGTTGCTATGTCCTGTATGTCCACGGTATTGATCACAGACTCCTTTTGTAAGGTCATTTTGGACATATACACATTCCTCCTGATGAAACAGTTTTTCAAACCAAAGTCGATCATTTTCATAATCCTGTGAAAAATATACAGAGTATTACATGAACCATTGAATCGTAATGACTAAAAGCAGGAATTCAGCCCCACAATGAGACTTTAAGCGCGAATTGGTTTTGATAATTCTCAATTTATTCATTAATTTCACTTCTTTTATCACATCAGAACAAAGCTCAACGAGTAGCTTAAACTTTCATGGCTACAGGATCTTTATTGTCAGAAATTTCCAGATGTTTAAAAACCATTATAAGTTTGAGTCTCCTGCTGAGATCATATTTATAGTTTTTTATTAGCAGGTAAGTTTTTTACATACTGTTCGTTCCCATCCTAGAAACCCCCCTACTCGGAGCCTCCTTTCAGCCAATATAACAAAAGTAATCCCTTGGAAACTTTCAATACTCTAGACTAGGGTTCTAGTGCTATTGACCATGGCAGGACCTTGTCTGATAACACTCCAATAGGAGCCTACAGTCAGCTGTTATTCCAAAAGTAGCCCTGGAAACACTCAGTGCTACAGGCGAGTGCCTTAGTGTTCTCAGTACCCCTGGTTACAAGTAATACTTACTGGTAGTTTATAAGCTGAACGTAGGGACTGCCCTTGGGGAAGACGAAGCCACCCCTGTAACTCAAGGTCACCTTAGGCAGCATGACTATGTCGCACTTGGATGCCCTGACTAGATTGATGACGTCTTCTATGGGTGCGATGAACGCATATTTTCCCCGACACACTCGCTGGAAACCCTCTATATAGGTCCTGGGCAGGATGGATGAGTCATTCAGGTGTTGATAGAAGAGTTGTTTCATCAGCCAGTCTCGTTCACCCTAAGGAATATTGTACCATATTGTCAAAGATGGTTCCTGGGAAGGATAGACGAGTCATTCAAGTATTGGTAGAAGAGTTGTCTCATCAGCCAGTCTCGTTCACTCTGAGGGATATTGTACAATGTTGTCAAGGAGTGTTCCTGGGAAGGATTGACGAGTCATTCAAGTGATGGTAGAAGAGTTGTCTTATCAGCCAATCATGTTCACCTAGAGGGATATTGTACAACATTGTCAAGGATGGTTCCTGGTAAGTATAGAAGAGTCATTCAGGTGTTGATAAAAGAGTTGTCTCATCAGCCAATCTCGTTCACCCTGAGGGATATTCTACAATATTGTCAAGGATGGTTCCTGGGAAGTATAGAAGAGTCATTCAGTTGTTGATAAAAAAGTTTTCTCATCATCCAATCTCGTTCACCCTGAGGAATATTGTACAATATTGTCAAGGATGGTTCCTGTGAAGGGTAGACGAGTCATTCAGGTGTTGATAGAAGAGGTGTTTCATCAGCCAGTCTCGTTCACCCTGAGGGATATTGTAAAATATTGTCAAGGATGGTTCCTGTGAAGGGTAGACGAGTCATTCTGGTGTTGATAAAAGAGTTGTTTTATCAGCCAATATCGTTCACTTTAAGGGATATTGTACAATATTTCAAGGATGGTTCTTGTGAAGGGTTGACGAGTCATTCAGGTGTTGATAAAAGAGTTGTCTCGTCAGCCAATCTCGTTCACTCTGAGGGATATTCTACATATTGTCAAGAATGGTTCCTGTGAAGGGTAGACGAGTCATTCAGGTGTTGATAGAAGAGGTGTTTCATCTGCCAGTTTCGTTCACTCTGAGGGCTATTGTACAATATTTTCAAGAATGGTTCCTGTGAAGGGTAGAAGAGTCATTCAGGTATTGGTAGAATAGCTGTCTCATCAGCCAGTCTCGTTCACTCTGAGGGATATTGTACAATATTGTCAAGGATGGTTTCTGTGAAGGGTAGACGAGTCATTCAGGTGTTGATAGAAGAGTTGTTTCATCAGCCAGTCTCGTTCACCCCGAGGGATATTGTAAAATATTGTCAAGAATGGTTCCTGTGAAGGGTAGAAGAGTCATTCAGGTATTGGTAGAAGAGTTGTCTCATCAGCCAGTCTCGTTCACTCTTAGGGCTATTGTACAATATTGTCAAGAATGGTTCCTGTGAGGAGTATACGAGTCATTCAGGTGTTGATAGAAGTGTTGTCTCATCAGCCGGTCTCGTTCACTCTAAGGGATATTGTACAATTTTGTCGAGGATGGTTTACGGGCAGGTTAGAAGAGTCATTTTGGTGTTGGTAGAATAGTTGTTTTATCAGCCAGTCTCGTTCACCCTGAGGGATATTGTACAATATTGTCAAGGATGGTTCCTGGGCAGGGTAGATGAGTCATTCAAGTGTTGATAAAAGGATTGTCTTGTAAAAATTTTAATATTTTTCTAATTTGAATTAAAATCCTCTCTAATCAAGCTACTGTAAATTTTTATACAAAAGTTAAACTCCATATTTATTATATTTGGGTTCACAATCAAGCTTTGACAATTTACAACAAGAACCATTTAATATCTCGGGGTTAAATCAATATATTTTATAACAATAATATTACCGACAATTTGAGCAAGGACTCTCTCTCTCTCAGGACCTCAGGGTCATGTTGGACAAAAATGTACCCTTATTAATTAATCTGACTTATTATACTAAAACTTACTTACTAAACAATTTAAACTCCTAGATCTATATACATTACAGTCAATTTCCTCAATGAGGTTAGTCAATGGTTAGTAAGAATAATAAATATTGAATAAAGTTATTGCATTTATCGAAGTCATTATACTGGCCCAAGACAGTAAATTTACGTTCTTGAGTAAATTTTTTTTACAAACAGATTTTTGAGACAGTTACTGTATCTGAATAAATCACATGTGTTAGTCGTGGTCTGCTGCTATATTAAGTCCCATCAATCCTTTGGTTGATAATACTAGGGTTGTAAAGGTATTCTTGCTAAATAAATACTTTTCTTTTTCCTTTTGCTTTCACTAATCCCGTTTGTCATTTTTTCCTTTCTATCTTTTTTGGCAACAATGCCCGAAAAAAACCAAAACTCCCAAACAAAACAAAACCTCGCTTCTTCTTTTCTCTCTCCCCTTACCCGAATGCTGGAGTCCATTTCTTTCCTCCAAGCATAGTGCGGCCATTATGGGTGCTTCCTTCGACAAAATGCAATTAACTAGAATAGATTAAAAGTAGTATGAAACAAAATAGTGTAACAAGTTACGTGTAATAACACTCACCAACCGGGGAACCCGCTCTTGGAAGGTCAACACACGGCACTAGCACGATCACCGGCCTCCGCTCTCGCAAGATACGACGAACTGACTGAACGCCGCGCCTAGCCTGCCCACAGCGAAGCTCGAACACGTGTCCAGCCAGCCGAAAATAAAAGAAAGAATAGTTCCGCCTCCGGCCACGCGCAGCTTCGAGGCGGTTCGATATCATTCTGGAACTTCCTCTCCCCTTTGATTGTGGTGTTCTTCAGCCTTCCTTTCCTTCGATCTCTCCCCCTCTCTGAGAATTATGTTTTGTATATATATTGGCCATGCCGGGATCGTTGCTTCACTTACTACCCCACCGGCTTGTGGACAAGAGGTGAGGACGGCGACCTAGGTCTTGGGGAATATTACCTTACGTATCAAAATTACTATTTCGGCGTCATGGGGGGAACTCTGTCAAAATTATCATTTGGAATTTATTACTAATTTATTTTATATTGAAGCTTGCAAATGCTATGCGCTTATCGCGGCATGAAGTTAGACCGTCGCTTTCGTCACCGCTTAAATTTGGGGTCTGAGCCCAATCTTCTCTTAATTTATATTTTTGTAAATAGTGGTTTTTGACCAGAACGCCCAGAGATTGTCTGTGGTCCCGGGTTCGAAACCCACCTTGTGTTCACTTCATGAGCCTTGCAGTATTTGAACTCGACTTTGTTTATCGAGTCAAATACCGGGAGTTAATGTGTTACTTAGTTTACTGTTACATTGGGGTCTTGCAGGGTTACAATGACGTCACGTTTGTTACGGGCGTCTGTAGAAAACTTAAATGTCTATACTAGGTTGGATAACTGTGGCGCGGGAGTTACAGTTATACCATTCCTATTGCGTTAGGAACTATTCCAGTAAGTGAAGCAACCAGGGAACTAAAGACCATAACATTGAGATCCCGGACTGTACCTTGTTGATAAGTTTAATTTAATGTTGTTTGGTAACCGTCTTGAGGAGGTTACGAGTTTGTTTACCTTTTGATCTAGTTGACTCTGTTGTTGGACGGAGAGGTGCGCTTCACGCACAATTGAATGTTTGTATTACTCTATTATTGTTTTTGATACAATAAAATTTATTATGTTCAACCAGGTAACTCTTTTGCCTGATTTACTGTCTCCCTCACCTTATAGATATTAAGGGGGGCGGGGGGTAGCAATAGATATTCACCTAAGAATAAATTATAGCTAAATAAAATATAAATTTACAGAATTAAAATTCTTATAGTTTCATCAGCCAGTCTCATTCACTCTGAGGGATATTGTACAATATTGTCAAGGATGGTTCCTGGGAAGGGTAGACGAGTCATTCAGGTGTTGATAAAAGAGTTGTATTATCAGCCAGTCTCGTTCACCCTGAAGGGTATTGTACAATATTGTCAAGGATGGCTCCTGGTCAAGATAGACGAGTCATTCAGGTATTGGTAGAAGTGTTGTCTCATCAGCCAGTCTCATTCACTCTGAGGGATATTGTACAATATTGTCAAGGATGATTGCTGGGCAGGATAGACGAGTCATTCAGGTATTGGTAGAAGAGTTGTCTCATCAGCCAGTCTCGTTCACTCTGAGGTATATTGTACAATATTGTCAAGGATGGTTCCTGGGTAGGATAGACGAGTCATTCAGGTATTGGTAGAAGAGTTGTCTCATCAGCTAATCTCGTTCACTCTGAGGGATATTGTACAATATTGTCAAGGATGGTTCCTGGGCAGGATAGACGAGTCATTCAGGTGTTGATAAAAGAGTTGTCTCATTAGCCAGTCTCGTTCACCCTTGGGGATATTAGACAATTTTGTCAATGATGGTTCCTGGTCAGGATAGACGAGTCATTCAGGTGTTGATAAAAGAGTTGTTTTATCAGACAATCTCTTTCACTCTAAGGGATATTGTACGATATCGTCAAGGATGGTTCCTGTGAAGGGTTGACGAGTCATTCAGGTGTTGATAGAAGAGTTGTTCATCAGCCAGTTTGGTTAACGCTGAAGGATATTGTACAATATTGTCAAGGATGGTACTTGTGAAGGGTAGATGAGTCATTCAGGTGTTGATAAAAGAGTTGTTTTATCCTCCAATATCTTTCACTCTAAAGGATATTGTACAATATTGTCAAGGATATTTCACGGGCAGGATAGAAGAGTCATTTTGGTGTTGGTAGAATAGTTGTTTTATCAGCCAGTCTGGTTCACTCTAAGGGATATTGTACAATATTGTCGAGGATTGTTCCTTTGAAGGGTTGACGAGTCATTCAGGTGTTGATAGAAGAGTTGTCTCATCAGCCAGTCTCGTTCACCCTGAGGGATATTGTACAATATTTTTAAAGGTGGTTCCTGGTCAGGATAGACGAGTCATTCCGGTGTTGATAGAAGAGTTGTTTTATCAGCCAGTCTGGTTTACTCTGAGTGATAGTGTACAATATTATCGAGGTTGGTTCCTGGGAAGGATAGACGAGTCATTCAGGTGTTGATAGAAGAGTTGTTTCATCAGCCATTCTCGTTTACCCTGAGGGATAGTGTACAATATTGTCCAGGATTGTTCCTGGTTAGGATAGACGAGTCATTCAGGTATTGGTAGAAGAGTTGTTTCCTCAGTCAGTCTCGTTCACCTTTGGGGATAGTGTACAATATTGTCCAGGATGGTTCCTTGTCAGGATAGAAGAGTAATTCAGGTGTTGATAAAAGAATTGTCTCATCAGCCAGTCTTTTCACCCTGAGAAATATTGTGCAATATTGTCATGCCTAGACTGCTAGGCCATCCGAAATTTGTAAGGAGCATTCCCCACAAAGTGTGACTCACTGCGAATATCTCGTACAGTCCAGAGCCAGTGAGTATGCCCAACTTGTAGGTCCCTTCCTCATAGAGCCCCTTGAGGGAGTTGAAGGGAAGTGTGTATTCCCTCAGTGTAATGAAAGAGATCAAAGAGGCTGCGTAGGCGGCTAGTAAGACCGTCCCGGTCATGTGACAGGTCTGTAGTAGGGCTCTTATTGAGGAGCCACGTTGTATCATGGTCTGACCTAAACGATACAGAAAACATAAGTTTAGGTTAATTCATCATAAGCTAAGTTTGTATTGTATTTCTTCCCGGGCTCATAATATGAATTTGCTGCAGTAGACTAGGCCTTGCTTCTAAGAAGCTAAGGATAGTTTTGAGACACAGCATGGCGTGTGGCTGACTTCCAACCCTTGTATCAGGGATCCAACCCCGACACTTAGAGGTGCGTATTCCCTTGAGCATTCGTTCGTGCGCGTTCGGTTCACGTTGTTCGTTAGTAGTAGAATGATCCTGTCCAGGAACATGCATCAAATGGGACCGAACGAGACTAACGCTATCGAACAGTTGTTGGCTTTCGGGGAATGCTCAAAAGACGTCACTTGTTGCACTCAGCTCAGTAGATACGTGTTTTCACACCTGTTCGGACTGTTCGGAGTGTTTGCTGGATGGAGTGGGCCACAGAAGAATATTGAGGTTATCAGATATCTATGATGAAAACCTGGTGCTATGAAACCTTCAACAAGGACTTTTATTACAATTAAATTAAAAAACATGATGTGTGTAATGCAATGTTTGAGTGCTTCGTTCAATGCGACCTAAGTTTCTATTACTATAACACCAATACGTTGTTCTGAAATCTTGAACAGGTAATGAAAGTCTGCAAGGTTGAAAATGAGTTCCCAGTTGCTAAAGAAACGTAACGTTAGTGCCAAACTATCTTTCACTGGTATTGCTTTATGGAATTTTGTGTCCTTCTTCGCAATTTTATGGCCAACAAGGTTAAACAAAATCTCAAAGTGTTGATATGACATTTTGGAAATGTCCTTCGTCCAATCCCCTTAAAAGTTTTGTATTTTGCTGCCTACAAAACAACCGCCTTATCCACAGTTTCCTGTCCCTCTTTTTATTTTGTTTAGTCAATGCACACAGCACAAATAAAGAACCTGCCAGCACTATAAAATCCATTTTGAGACTGAGCTCCAGTTGTCCTGTTTGTGACAAAATTGGCGAGAACAAGTCGAGCACCAGCAAACGGTCCAAATACTCGCAGTATTTGGATGTATAATTTGTTCGAATTCGTTCGGCTTGTTCTGTTCTTTCTAAGTAAAATGCTCAAGGGAATATACACCTTAAGGAGTGGTAATTTATATACAACCAGGTTTCATATGAATCACCCTTTTTATGTCCGCTTGGATTGGATGGTTGGTGTTTATAGTAAATAGGACTGTCCTTATTCATCCTCCATATCCTCTTAGATTCTTATCTTCTCTTACTGTTCTATTGTCTTAGCTTGTTTGATTACCCGACACTAACAAATACGACTAAAACCATGTTTGTTTGAATAAAATCACCTTGTGCACAAAGCAGCGCCCCCATGACATGAAATAGAGCGTTTGGAAGCGTGAGCACATTCCTGGAGGGGTCCCGAGAGAGATAATGATGATCCAGACGTGAGAACGCGACCAGTAGGACGCCAAGGAGCACCCAACACACCAGTACAGATCCCCACAGCAGATTATTGAAAGGCATCAGCACATCCTGCCACAGGATCCTGCGACGCTCTGACTTGCGCAGGAAGACACCGTAACTAAGTAGAACAAGAGAAAGATTTCCTTCCGCTCGAAGAGTTTAAATTGAAGGTTTACGAAGGCCTTATTCAAGGTCATCTGACACCTTTTAAATGGCTTATTATATGATCTGGGGAGAATAATTTGATACTGAGTGTTGCCTATCTCGAGTAAAGTAACCACATGATTTCCCGTGATAACCAACATAGTTCTCATAAACAAAGGAAGATTTTTAGCTGTTACATTTCTTGAATATCAATGACAGTTTTCTCATTTCCCATATGAAATGAATAAATGGTATGGTGCACCGCATTGACTTTCTCTGGCCTTTGTCTTATAATAGACACACTTACTAAAACCTCTTATGATTTGTGCAATGAAATAATATACACTGTTTCAGACACATTGAGAAAAGAGGAACCTCTAGGACCACAAAGAGCAAAAGAATCAAATTCATTTTAAAAGACCTGGATTAAAAAGTATATATATTTGCTTATAGCTCAGAAATTATTAGTTATGTAAAAATATTGTAACAAGATTAGAGTCTAACAGCGGGACCAGCGTGTTCTCGTTGTTGGCCCTTGTGGCTGCGCTCCTTGTTCTCTCTGTCTCCCTCCTTGTCTAGCGGGTAGGCAGCGACCTCCTCGCTTGACTGGGGGATTAGAGGGGCCGAGGGGGTGTGGGGGGAGGACGGAGACACGTCTGGAGGTGTCTGGATCCTTTTTACTCTAGAAATGGAGGATTCCAGACCCTCAGCTGTCACCACCCCTATAAATACATGCTCAGTGGTAGCCTCAGTGGAGTTCTTGGTTCACGACTGATGAGTCCGGGAGTTCCCAGTGCGAGAGTGTGGACCGGCGAGTCCAGTGTTCGTGTGGCGAGTGCCGGAGTAGTGTGTACGGCACGGGAGTGGACCAGCGAGTCCAGTGTTCGTGTGGCGCGTGCCGGGGTAGTGTGTACGGCACGGGAGTGGACCAGCGAGTTCGGCGAGGCCTATGTGTGCTACAAATTATTAATTTTCCAAGTTTTCCCTGTAACACACAATTTACCCCCCCTCCCCCAAGCTCTCATCTCTAACGTCGCGTATCTGTAACGCTTTCAAAATAGACGTCCTTCAAAATGAATGTCTGCCGTCTGTGCACCAGAGCTGTATCTATCAATTTGATCATTAATATGTCACCCTTCCCTCCTCTTCCTTCCGCGGGCCTAGGTTGTCAAGATGGTTTGCGGCCGAGGACGGGTTCTGATTGTGTGGGTTCATAATTGACGTCGGGCTTGGATATTTATGGTTTCTATTGTACTACTATGTTCTATTACAAAACGTGATGTTGATAAGAAATATTAGAATATATGTAAAAATTTAAAATATTTATGAAAAACATAATTAAATGTAGTAAGGAAACAACTTCTTAAATGTAATAAAAGAATTCAATGTGAAAAAGATTTTGAAATTTGGAGTTTAATATAAAGTTCAAAGATCAACTAGTATATAAGATATAAGAAAACACCGGATTAAGTAACAAATTAGAATGGATTGACAATTTGGGAACTTCACTATATTTCCATCATCATATGAAAGAGTTAAGAACATATTAAAATAATATAAGTCACATATATAGATAACCTATTAAAATACATATAGTATAAGTTATATGTATTTTAATATGTTATCTATATATATATATATATATATATATATGTGACTTATATTATTTTAATGTGTTCTTAACTCTTTCATATGATGATGGAAATATAGTGAAGTTCCCAAATTGTCAATCTATTCTAATTTGTTACTTAATCAATTTTTTATATATCTTATATACTAGTTGATCTTTAGACTTTATGTTAAACTCCAAATTTCAATATTTTTTTCACATTGAATTCTATTATTACATTTAAAATATTTACTTAGAAGCTCGTGATAGAACGAAGTATCCAATAAATGCTTAACCAACGGTCTGATTTAACTATAGGGTATCCTACACGGTTTATGAACCCCAGTACCCTGGACTCGATGATAGCCTTCCAATACCGATACTCATGATCTGGCGTCCTAGCCCACGTAGCCCTGGGCAGAGTGACCCCCGACTCGATGGTGATTAGACAGACCTTTTATCGTGGATTCACTACTATTTAAACTGGCTTCTAGCTTGATTTACCGTGAGGAGTGCTGACATTCTCTTTATGTTGTCAGTACATATGTTCTATATCATTCACAATCCAGAACATAACCAATATTAAACAAACACACGACTCAATTTAGGCCGTGTCGATTACAAACAATCATAATTCTTGAAATAATTTAGTAATAAATAACATTCACATAGCCAAATGTTTTTTCTAAAATAGGAAATAAACAAATGGTACTTTACACAGCACAGAATTTCTCAATCCTTTGCCTAAGAATATATATATTCATGTACGTGGGGATAAACCTATTAAACATTTTTATTTTATACAGTAGGGGTGGTACTTCTACTCCCCTCTACCCCAGTTAGTGTTAGAAAATTGAACACTCTTAGAAGCTATTTGCAGTGGTCTAAGTTTGGAGGTTTTTTTTAAGAATTAAACTCTTTTAACAGCTAATTAAATTAGTTCTTCACACAAAAGTTTTGAAATTTGGATACTTCTAAAAGCTATTTTAAGATTTTAAGAAGTGTTCAACAGTTTTTCTTTTATATAAATTGGATTTCCAAGAATCTATTTGAGGTGATCTTAACCAAGATTAACAAAAAAAATAATCGGAATACCCTAGAAGCTATTTAGATTGTTATTCACCTTCTTTTTTTCCGAAAATTGAATGCTTCTAGATTATTTTTTAAGCCACGCGTCCTACTACCTTTTTGGGTTATACACTTATACACTAACTATGCTAATGTTTTGAGGGATAAGGAAGGCTGTATTTAAAGGAAGTGTATACACGCATTTGCGTGGAAAGAGAGTAGCAAACCATTTTGGAAAAAAAAAACCTTCACTACACCAGACCTATATTCGAACCTCGATCTCCCCTTTATCTGAAGTCTAGTATACTGCGAGAGTAGCGCGTTAGAGCACGCAGCCGCTGAAGCAGGTTTCCGATGGCTGATGGAGGGGAATTCAAAGTATCTACAGCTTGAAATCCAACACATCTACCTCAAGTCTACCAAGCAGGCAACAGCGTTTGTGCAGTTATCAGACCCCTTTTTGAGATGCTCCCAGAACGGAATGGTTGAGTTGTGAGTTTATATTTGAACAATACTTAGCACCACGTCTTACTAACCATTCGGGCTATACGTTTAAGTACTAACTATGCTAATGGAATAGGGAATGTTGACTTTAGAGGAAGTGAACCCGCATTTGCGTGTAGGGGAAATATAAGGAAATTGATGGAAAATCACCCCCAGTTCACCCAAGCGAGATTTTGACCTTGATCTCCCCATTCTCGACAGTCTAGCTCAACACGAAACTAGAGCGTTAGCTAACTATACCACCGAGGCAAGGTTTATATTTGAATGGTACAGTGGAAAAAATGGAGAAAAGTCACATTCATCTCGAAATGAGATAGTGCTGCCATATGTGAGACAATCATGATACCTTTATAATGCACTTGAAATTATAGTTAAAAGTGATTTTAGGCCTTATTTAAATAATTTTAAAACGATATTTGTTGGGGTTCATATAAAAAGGATAAAAAAAAGGTCGTCCTGGAAAATTTGTGTAATGTGACTTTCACCCTACCCCCTTTTCCCCAGCACCCTTAATTTACTTGACCAGTTGAATAGGCATTGTGAAGTCGACAATTTTCATGCGTCTGGGTGTGATGATCATGGTGCCTATGGTGGTGTCCACTTCCCCTCTCTCTATCATTCCCATCACACCAGTCCAGGAAGAGTTAGGCAGTTGGACACCGTACGAATCATCAGGTACTCGCACAATCTCAGTCCTGTACAAACCAACAAACTTCTTGTATAATCAGCTCTCACAATAATCTCCAACATTCTAGGAGCAGTTGATATCTCACAGACAGACATGCCTTGATATACACAAAGTTAAAGTCACCAAATGTATGTCTATTAGTTTTTATCACCAAGTCTAAGGATGAGGACCTTAATGTCCGGACACATCTTAGTAATTTCCAACGGAGAAGTCCGGTCTAACATTAGGATGTGTTGTTGAGTGAGAGTAGGCAGTGGTACTGACTTGTTGAATAGACTAGGTCATATTGAGACAGCCATTGTTTGCTGGGGTCACGGCATGTGTTTCCCCTCCAGAGAGAGGGTCAGGGCATGTGTTGCCTCACCTGAGAAGACGGTACAGAAGTTAAGAGGGTCATGGCATGTGTTTCCCCTCCAGAAAGAGGGTCAGTGCATGTGTTTCCTCACCTGAGAGATGGTCAGAGCATGTGTTGCCTCACCTGAGAGAGGGTCAGTACATGTGTTTCCTCACCTGGGATGATGGTAAAGATGTTGTGAGGGTCAGGGCATGTGTTGCTTCACCTGAGAGAGGGTCAGGGCATGTGTTGCCTCATCTGAGAGAGGGTCAGAGCATGTGTTGCATCACCTGGGATGATGGTAAAGATGTTGTGAGGGTCAGGGAATGTGTTGCTTCACCTGAGAGATGGTCAGTGTATGTGTTTCCTCACCTGAGAGATGGTCAGGGAATGTGTTGCCTCACCTGAGAGAAGGTTAGTGCATGTGTTGCCTCACCTGAGAGATGGTCAGGGCATGTGTTGCCTCACCTGAGAGAAGGTCAGACCATGTGTTGCCTCACCCGAGAGAGGGTCAGTGCATGTGTTTCCTCACCTGAGAGAGGGCCAGTACATGTGTTTCCTCACCTGAGAGAGGGTCAGTGTATGTGTTTACTCACCTGAGAGAGGGCCAGTACATGTGTTTCCTCACCTGAGAGAGGGTCAGAAGCATGTGTTTCCTCACCTGAGAGATGGTCAGTACATGTGTTGCCTCACCTGAGAGAGGGTCAGTACATGTGTTGCCTCACCTGGGAAGACGGTACAGAAGTTAAGAGGGTCAGAGCATGTGTTGCCTCACCTGAGAAGACGATACAGAAGTTAAGAGGGTCAGGGCATGTGTTGCCTCACCTGGGAATACGGTACAGAAGTTAAGATGGTCAGAGCATGTGTTGCCTCACCTGAGAGAGGGTCAGAGCATGTGTTTCCTCACCTGAGAGATGGTCAGTGCATGTGTTGCCTCACCTGCGATTACGATACAGAAGTTGAGAGGATAATAGAATTTGTTGCCTCACCTGAGAGAGGGTCAGGTCATTCCTTTCCTCACCTGAATTTCATCCTTTTTTCCAAGTTCGACCAAGTCATGAAAGCCAACCTCTCGTTCATTCCAAATGTAAAATCAACGCTAAGAAATGGGTCCAGCTGAACAAAACCAATAAAAAATTATGTTAGGGGAACGTTTGAAAATTTGAATGAAACTTTAACCAAAGGTTTATATTTCAATAAACACATTCTATCACATTTTACACTAAGGAGCTTGTATGTATCTTTGATCAACATCACAAGAATCTACAGATGAGTGTTGTAGAAGACTGATAGAGGATCTTCAGAGGAATTCTGTTTGAATATAGGCTAGCTAAGGGTCTTCAAATTAATTTTGTTTGAATACAGACTAACTAAGGGTTGGTCTTAAAAGGAATTTTATTTGAACGCAGACTCAGATAAATTAAGTTTGAATACAGACTAGCTGAGGTTCTTCAAATGAATTTTGTTTTAACTAAGAATAACTGAGTCTCTTCAGAGGAATTCTATTTAACACAGACTTAAGGTATTTATAGGAATTCTGTTTGAATTAAGACTAACTTAGGGTTTTCAGAGGGATTCTATTTAACAAAAACTTAAGGTCTTCAAAGGAATTCTGTTTGAATTGAGACTGAGGGTCTTCAGAGGAATTCTGTCAACCTTCAAATGAATTCTGTTTAACACAGACTTTAGTTCTTTAAAGGAATTCAGTTTGAATTGAGTCTAAATTAGGTTTTTCAGAAGAAGAATGTTTAATTTCAGATGAATTCTGTTTAACACAGACTTTAGATATTTAGAGAAATTCTGTTTTAATTAAGACCATCTGAGGTTCTTTATGGGAATTCTGTTTTACACAGACTTAAGGAAATCAAATAAATTCTGTTTGAATAGAGACTAAATGAGGGTAATCACAGGAATTCTGTTAAAATTAAGACTAACTGAGGGTCTTAAGAGAGATTGTGCTTCACAGTCTTAAGGTTTTCAAAGGAATTTTTTAAAATTGAGACTGAGAGCCTTCAGAGGAACTCTGTTTAACACAGACTTAAGGTCTTCAGAGTAATTCTGTTTGAATTGAGACTAAATGAGAGTCGTCAGAGGAATTATGTTTGAATTCAGACTAACGAAGGCTCTTCAGAAAAATTATGTTTGAAAGCAGCTAACTGGTTATACAAATTGTATTACTAGGAACAGGGTCTATCAATAATTCCGACTTAAATAATTCAGTGGATCTTAAACGACATTAATTTAAGAACTCATTTTAATCCCAGATTAAATCTGTGACATACCATCAAAGCTCCTGCCTTCAACACCAGACCCTCCAAGTCACCAATCTGTCCAGAAGTGGGCCTGTGCGCTGAGGACCTCAGTCCCAACGTCGTGGACCAAGTGTTAAAATAGCGGATCCTGATTGGTAGCGAACTGGACGCTCTGTAAACCTCGGTTAGAACAACCTCATCGTCCCCTCGTCCCTCAGCCGCGATGGTAAGGCTATCCATGGGGATCGACACGTTCTTGAAGACTTTGTCCAAGATGTCCCTCCGGGCCCAGAGAATAAGGATATACCCTTTGTATCGGGATACCTGTATCAGACATACAATGAGCACTGAGAAGGTCTGTATGTATGTCAGGGAGGTTGTGTTACCTGTACTAGACATACATTGAGCAGGTCTGGATGTATCTCAGAGAGGCTGTGAGACCTGTACTAGACATATATTGAGCAGGTCGGGGTGTATGTCAGAGAGGCTGTGAGACCTGTACTAGACATACATTGATCAGGTCTGGATGTATGTCAGAGAGGCTGTGAGACCTGTACTAGACATACATTGAGCAGGTCTGGATGTATGTCAGGAAGGTTGTGAGACCTGTACTAGACATACATTGAGCAGGTCTGGATGTATGTCAGAGAGGCTGTGAGACCTGTACTAGACATACATTGATCAGGTCTGGATGTATGTCAGAGAGGCTGTGAGACCTGTACTAGACATATATTGAGCAGGTCGGGGTGTATGAGAGATCAGGAACCTTGGTTCAAACACAAAAAGCTCTCGTAATACTTCCATACGTTAGGGAGTACATTCTTGTGTCTCGTTGACACAATTATTTATCTACGTTTGGGTTTATCGTTAAGTATGATTCTCTTAGGTTAATCCAGTCGTCAAGCTGTGTTAATTTCCCGCTAAATTTTTCTTGAGACCAGATTGTGCTCCAGCCCTGTCCATCAACACTCTTGTCACGTGCACGCGTTGTTAATTCTTACGCACCTCACGAAGGACGTACGAAGTGTAGTCCAAGTCGTGGAGACTCGTGACAAACATGGGTCTAAGGGTCGAGTCCATGCATGCGTGGCCTATACGATGTATCATGCTGACATCTATCAGCGCTGTCGGAACCAATCTCTGGGATTTCAGGTGTTCTTTGAGAGCATAGCTACTCAGTTTCTCTGTAAACAAGAAGGAAACGACACTGACATCTTTATTCACATTCTACAAACATAACTAAAATGGGCGGCTCGATGTATAGCTTTTGCTTGTAGTAATTTATGTATGTTATTCGAGATATGGCATAGATTAGCAACATTAGCTCAAATATGTTATATTTAGATGTTTATTTACTATGTTATAATTTAGATCATGTAGATCTTTACACTTAATATAGGGCATTAATACCTCGAAAGTTCATTACCGCACTTACAAAAGTACGACAACTATCCCTATCTTTACTAATTCTATCCAATCCACGTCATTACACCCTATCTCTTTCAGGACCTCTTTAATATTACACTCCCATCTGCGTCTAGTTCTTCCCATAGGGTTTCCAGTCAATACCCTGAACAAGGTTTTAGATTATTCCATTCGCACTGAATGTCCTGCCACCCTAATCTCTTAAACTTGACTGCTCTAACCATGTCTTGTGATGAGTACAGGGTATCTAGCTCATTAATGTTAATTAATGTTGATTAACTATACTATATTTGTAGATATTGTTGATATATGTACTATATTTCTGATTATGTTGATTAATTATGCTAGATTTCTGATATTGTTGATTAACTGTGCTATATTTCTGATAATGCTGATTAACTGAGGTATTTTTCCGTTAATGTTGATTAACTGTGCTATATTTTGATGATGCTGATTAACTGTGCTATATTTATGATAATGCTGATTAAATGTGCTATATTTCCTATAGTGTTTAATTGTGCTATATTTGAGATAATGTTGACTAACTGCGCTGTGTGTTAGATAATGTTGACTAAATTTGCTATATTTTTGACAACGTTGATTAACTGTGCTAGATTTCTGATAATTTTAATTAACTGTGATACATTTATAATAATATTGGTTATTTAGCGTGTCATTTATGTAATATGACATCTACAACAAAAATTTCATAAAAAAAAAACAATTAAAATTCCATAGAGACAATTCAAATTCCATAAATAGAATTAAAACAAGATAACAAGTACTAATCTATTCCAATAAGAAGAGACAGGGGGTGAATCACTCAAAATTGATGTTGCCGGGAAAAGCCCAAGCGTCGAGGAACATTGCCCCAGCGTACCATTTCGGTATCGTGAGCATTTTCACGTCTGGATAGAGGGGCACACGTCGAAGGAAAGAGGGATTATTGTCTCTACTCGCCACTCCTGTTGACAGCGTTAGTGAGGGAGTGGATTTATTTCGCAACTCTCCGCCCTCCCCCCTTTTCCCCATAGATCTCCTGTTGTACTCCGGGCTAGCTCTGTTGCTATATAACAGATTCCCCTTGGGTCACATTTCTGTATTCAATTGTATTTATTCACTGGCGAAGGAACTACTCCATACAACTTCAGCGCGAAGACTACTGATGGCCACGATGTGTCAGGCGTTGAACTCACCGCCACGTCGCAGAGAAAGCCTCTTCTGAGAAATATTGAGTATTATGTCAGAATGTCTGACGCTGCTCTTTATGTCCATCATATATAGTTTCATGTATTAGAATGTATTTCTTTATTTTCTATGTCAACCAGTCATAGTTTATTGTGTTAGAGTGTTTGAGTTATTTTCAATTTTCATCATAAATAAGGTTTAATGTCAGAAGGTTTAACAATATTTGCTATGTCTATCAGACATGATTTATTTAGTCAGGATATCTATCATTATTTTCTATGTCCATCAGACATAGTTTCTTTAGTCAGATTGTCTGATGATTATTTCCCTATGCCATAAGGCATAGTTTAAATACGGGGGCTCTATGCTCTACATTTGTATAGGACTAGGTGATTGAGTGTACTGGGTCCGTGAATTTTCTTTTCTTTTCTAAGTCTTTAAGAAATTGTTATATTTTTATGACACCCTAAACGGTATGATCTCGCTTAGAATCTTTTTAAGGCAACAATCAGATCATCTAACATTTTCTCCTTTGAACTAGTTAGGTCAATGACTAGGTGCATCGCGATTACACCCTTGTTGTGTAGCTATTTACAGTGCGCAACCTGTGGGAGCATTACCAAATTGAAGTAGTGTCCCACGAGGATAATGCTTTCTTTCAGCCCCTTCAGACGCCATATTTACCCTAGTGTTCTAAGATACAGTAGCCCCGTGGCTTCTTTGGTGCTGACTGACAGCTAACAGCTGACTTCTGTCAGTCAACATTTAGGTATATACCTAAATTTTGACTGTAAGAAGTGACAGCTGCCTAACACATGTTTTTTCAGATCCTATGGTTAAGCGTAGGGATACATAATTTTCTCTGGTAACTTTTCAAAGCTTTTAGTTGTTAGCTGTGAGCTGTCAGTCAGCACCAAAGAAGCCATGGGGCTACTGTAGTTTGTATTAGCTATTGTGCCCCCTAGTAATGGGTAAATATATACATTTACTATTGAGGATTTGATGCCATGTTTCTATTTTCAATTGTTTCACTTTTATTCATGATTAGATCTCTCAGGTATTAGTCGTGTATTAGCCTGGCTAAATTGTCCTTTTTATATGGCCTGAAACTTAATTCCCCTTTTTTACTGTTGCCAAATTGTGGCAGCTGATTCAAACTAATATCCCTATTTCTAGAGTCATTTAACTAAATAAAATGTTCTACCTAACTAACTAATGTCGGTTCCTTGTGGGCAAAGTAATAATACCTATTTGTCTAACCTAATCTTTTCTACCTCACCCGCCTCGGTGGCGTAGTTGGCTAACGCGCTTGTCGTGTTGAGCCCGACTGCCAAGGACGGGGAGATCGAGGTTCGTATCTCGGTCGGGTGAACTGGGGGTGGTTTTTCCTAAATGGTTTTCCACTCTCCCTCTACGCAAATGTGGGTTCACTTCATATATATTCAACCTTCCCAATTCCTAATCCATTAGCGTAATTAGTACTTAAAAGCGTATAACCCGAACGGGTAGTAAGACGCGGTGCTAAATAATAACAATAATAATAATAATAAGATAATAATTTTCTACCTCGATAACGGAATACGGTTATCATTAATTGATTGAATCTAAACCTTGTCACTCACTGGTAATTATATATTTTTTTGTTTACCTTTTAATAAACTTACATATTTCTGTAATTCATTATCCTTCTCTTTCCTTCATCAGGTATAACTTATTTAACTATATAAAAGCAATAGTTTATTTTTCTACATGTTAGGAGAAGTAGACGATACAAATAGTGTGCTATATTTGAGATAATGTTGATTAACTCTACTATATTTTTAATAATGATTGTCAACCGTACTACGTTTCCCATGATGTTGATCAATTGTACTATATTTCAAACAATGTGTTTTCAACTGTGATGTAACGGGGTTACAACTAACGTGGTTATTAATTAGTACATCACTCACCCTGCAGTCCTCTTTGACAATCACCAATCACGGACTCCCCTGAACGCACTTCATACCTGACCGAACTGAGCCACTTGGATAACACTTCTCCGATGAAGAAAGGTCACGCCCACAGAATATGTGGAAGGTAGGTGTGGCTGTTCCTTACACCCTTCACTCCCGAGGTTATTTTACGATGACTGTTCCCTGCACCTACCGTCATCTGGATCTTTCTACTTACATCTAGATCGCCACATCGAACATACTAGACGTCTCCAGTTGAGACTCATGCCCCCCTCTTCCCTCCTTAACTCGATACACTCTCTGGGAGCACGTGATCAGGTTCAGGCTCTATGTATTACTCTAATTTGTTGTTATGGTTACTCATTGTATCACTGGCTTCAGAGAGGTAAGCGACTCTGTCCAAGAGATGTAGTCTGCGCATTTATTATAAATTCTTTTTGGCCTATATATCGTAATATTGTCTTAATTTATCCTTTGGAACTTTAACATTTAAATCTTATAGCTTTGGTTGAGAATGTTTTCTTTAGTTGTAATAGATGTGGCTAGAGTAAAACCACTATTCCTTTTTGAATTAAATTTCCTTAGTGGGAACGTTGTTTCTCCAGAATATGATTGTAGTTGCCTGTTTCACCGCTTCAGGGTATGTTTATTGAAACACTTTTAATGTAGATTAAGCCCGTATCGTCCACTTGTAGATGGCGTCGTTTACTAAATAACGGTTTATCTCTGGTTTAATTTGATCTACCGCCACTAGATGGCAGGATTACCAAAAATAACTTTGAATATAGTTGTAGTTCAAAAATATATTCTTGTTAAAGTTAGTTTGAGGCCGCTAGGTGGTGAAAATATCTGAACTTGCTTTATATATTTTTGGAAATTAAAAAAAACAACTGCTATTAGCCTTAATTGGAAGCCGCTAAAGAGTGAGAATAAGTATTTTTGACGATTAAAAATATGTATTTTGGTTATTTGGAGGC
Organism: Timema douglasi; assembly: GCA_901482245.1. Classification (NCBI taxonomy): domain Eukaryota; kingdom Metazoa; phylum Arthropoda; class Insecta; order Phasmatodea; family Timematidae; genus Timema; species Timema douglasi. The sequence goes on from CABEEJ010004415.1 coordinate 60,363, forward strand.
CACTAGACAACGGGTTTACCTATAATAACTTTAAATATTGTTGCTATATATATATATATATATATATATATACTACCTTTTCGTGCTAAATTTGTTTAAGAAGCCGTAGGATGGCGGGAATATTTGAGCTTACTGTAGATATTGTTAATGGTTAAAAATATTGTTTGAATGGAAGGCAGCTAGAGCTTAACATTGAGTATTGTTATCTGTAACTTTACGTCTCTTATTTAATATATATTAAAACTATATCCGTTGTTGATCAAATACTTAGTTCTGTTTATATATATAATCCCTATGGGATATTATTTTGGCTTCACCGTGAGATTGTTTTTATCTAATCTCCGAGTACTGCAGGTGGCTTTTTCGTGGCTCTTAACACTATAAGCCGAGTAAGATAGTTTTTTCTTTAAATAAATTAACCATCCACTTTATCAACGTGATAATTAGAAGGAAAATAGTAAGAATTGAATGTATATACTTTGGACTAAGTCGTCTTGTAGCTTTTACGCTAAAAAAATTATAAAGTGCCGAAAACTTATATTTTCATTTTTAAGGCGTGAATTTTTTTTTTTTCGAAGAACAAAAAATAGTCCATGATAGCACTTAAAAAACAAAAATATGACCTCTAGTCGATTTAAATCGGTTCCCAACTTTTTTAAATAAAAAATAAAAACCAAGACAAATGATCATTATTTGACATTTAATTACAGATGTAATTGTCTTAGAAACTTGTTTTGGGACTTAAATTGTAGATCTTGTTAGTGCCTACCTACAATAAAAATTTCGCGCAAAAATAATCATAGTTTTTTGCGGGAATCGTGCGTATGTAAAAACAGGTGTTCCCGAAAATATGCTTGGAAGCGGCCGATAATTGTCATAGAGTGATTTTTCAAAGCGCTATTTGTTTAAGAAGAGTTTATCTACAAACCCAATATAATAAAATGTAATCAGGACTTGATTTAATACCTAAAGAGCGCGTCTAAAAACTGGGGTGTTTGTTGCTTCGGGCGCTCGGGCGTGTGAGCGGAGAAGTGGCGACGTGGTGGGGGAAGCCTCTGTGGAGGCCGGCCCTCGAGCGTTTTAAAGTGCGGTATCTCGCTGAAATATTAATAGTGGACATATTAGTGACGCATAAGAAGCAAGTGATGAATGTCTATTTTTGACAATTCACATTGGCATGGTATTATTTGCCGTTTTTAATTTTTAATCGAAACATTGATATTGACTCGGTGATTTGGGAACATAAATAACATCAAAGTGAATAAAAAAAATATTATTAACATATTTATGGTTATTGTTATTATTTTCATAATTCTTATTTAGTGCTAACGGGTTTCATAAGCATTGCATATGAAGTTATGGTAGATGAAGAAGATTAGATAAATGTCTTGAATGTCAAATTGGCTTATATATATATATATATAATAATTATTATTATTATTAAAGTGTTAAATTATTTTTAAAAATAATATAATAATAAAATAAAATTTTAGTAATCAAAATTTCATGTTTTATATTTACATTCATATTTATTATTTATGCATGTTCCAGACCTATAACTTTGTATGCAATGCTTATAAAAATAACAAAAACAATAAAAATATTAATACTTTTTTTTACTAACTTTGATGTTATTTATGTTCCCAAAACACCGAGACAATATCAATGTTTCAATTAAAAATTAAAAATGGCAAATAATAACATGCTAATGTAAATCGTCAAAAATAGCCATTCATCACTTGCGTCTTGTCGGTGACCTGGCGGTCTAGGGGTAAGGTGTCACACTTCTATGCTGGCGGCCGGGGTTCAATCCTCGGTCCCGGCAAAGATTTATCCGATTACCAAACCCTTCCTTCACCTCTGACAAGACATCTTGTGAATGTGAGGAATGCCAGGCCTCCACCGTGGTTCGGATTCCACGTTAAACTGTAGGTCCTCCATTTCATCTCACAATCACCCTACCATTACACATTAGCGTAAGTGCGTATAACCCGAACGGGTAGTAAGACGTGGTGCTAATAATAATAATAATAATAATAATAATAACTACTAAATTATGTATATGCCTTTGACAATTGGGTTGTACATACTGTATTTCCAACTNAATATGTCCACTATTAATATTTCAGCGAGATACCGCACTTTAAAACGCTCGAGGGCCGGCCTCCACAGAGGCTTCCCCCACCACGTTGCCACTGCTCCGCTCACACGCCCGAACGCCCGAAGCAACAAACACACCGGTTTTCAGACGCGATTTTTAGGTATTAAATCGGATTCTGCTTACATTTAGTTATATTGATTTTGTAGATAAACTCTTTTTAAACAAATAGCGCTTGGAAAAATCACTCTATGACAATTATCGGCCGCTTCCAAGCAGTTTTTCGGGAACACCTGTTTTTACATACTCACGATTCCCGCAAAAAGTTATGATTATTTTTGTACGAAATTTTTATTGTAGAGAGACATTAACAAGAGATACAATTTAATTCCCAAAACAAGTTCCTAAAACAATTACCACCCCATTAATTAAATGTCAAAAAATGACAATTTTTCGCGGTTTTTATTTTTTTATTTAAAAAAGTTGGGAACCGATTTCAATCGACAAGGGCTTATCTCTTTTGTTTATTTAAGCTCTATCATGGAATATTTTTTGTTTTAAAAAAAATCACACCTTAAAAGTGAAAATATAATTTTCGGCATTCGGCATACAAGCCGATTTAGTCCAACGTATATACATTCAATTTCTACCATTTTTCTCCTAATTATTACGTCTAGAAAGTGGATAGTTAATTTATTTTATGAAATGAATGTTTTTTCGCTATTTTACCTGGACTACTATTTTTCTTCGTCATTCAGCTCAAATTTTGTAGCTGATATTTCTATAATTCTTTTGTTAGTAAATACGTATCTACAGTGCTACATTTTAGATACTATTGAAATATTGTGCTGTATTTAAGATAATGTTGATATGCTGTTTTATGTATTAGATAATGTTGATTACCTGTACTATATTTTAGATAATCTTGACTAACTGTGCTATATTTGAGGTGATGTTGGTTAAATATGTGATATATTAGATAATGTTGATTCACTATGTTATGTATTAGATTATGTTGATCATTTGTGCTATATTTCAGATAATGTTGATCAACTGTGATATATTTAAAATAATGTTAACTTTTCTATATTTGAAATACTGTTGAACAATTGTGCAATATTTTAGATAATGTTGACTAACTGTTTTATATTGTAGATAATGTTGATTCACTATGCTATGTATTAGATATTGTTGATGATCTAGTATATATTATCTAAGAGCGAGTGTTGATTTTCTAACTACCCAACTTACCAAAGTCACAGTCACGTGAGCTACAGATTTTGTACAAACATCCAGGCTTTATAGGTGACACAACATGGGCCAAGTTCCTCATTTGGAACGTTTCTGTTTTACAACTCGAATAAACTGCGAAACTCACCAAAACTAGGTAAAATACTAACATATTTCTGTTCATACAGAGGCTAACATGACAGCTGAAGATGAAGGGACTAGTATAGCTTACATAATATGTTGGACGGATTCTGAGTAACTCCAAATATACTTAGAAGTTATATTGGTTTCCATTAGGGAATATGGGCATCCAGCCAGTTCTTTTTATTTTGTTGATTTAAGGCTTACCATTAATTTCAATAAGTACAAATCAATCGAAGTCCATTCTATATATTAAAGTTCAAGCCGACCAGAAACGAATGTCGTTCTCTTCTGCAATTAGAGTAATTGAATTCGTGGGGCCCAGGCTGAAGCGGGAATCAATTGCAAATACATGACAACACACTGTTGTTGGCATTCAACTCTTTCTAGTCTTTTTTGCTAGTTTCTAACTTTCTTTTTCACTCATCTTACGTAATTATTAAATGTGGGACATTATTTGGAAAAGGTGATTTTTCAAAAGAGGGGGAGGGGCACAAGACAACTATACCATACCTTCAGCCAATTACTCACTTACTCCATAAAATTAAGCACTAGAATGTTAATTGACGCACTTTCAAAAGTACACCACTTATCCCTATCTGAAGCTAGTTCTATTAAGTTCACCCCATTACACCATATCCCTATATTAAACTAGTTCCATCCAGTCCATCTCATTACACTGTATCCCTATCTGGATCAAGTTATATCCAGCCCCCTCGTTACACCCTATCCTTATAATGAGCCAGTTCTATCCAGCCCACCTCATTACATTGTATCACTATCTTGAGCTAGTTATATCCAGTCCACCTCATTACACCCTCTTCCTATATTGAACGAGTTCTATTCAGTAATTCAACTAGAG